>AFIR01000309.1:0-157257 GCA_000223685.2 Zymoseptoria pseudotritici STIR04_4.3.1
CCGCCGATAAGAATACCCGTTCGCAATGACCTGCGGTTCTCTCGAGACAAAGCGATCAGTGAGCGGCTCCACGGGCGATCCGTCCACGCTGCCTTCCTCAATCGTTTCGATAGCAGGCGGAGCGAGCACAACAGAGTAATGCCTGCTCGTGGTGGACTCATTCAAGTTCTTGCCACCGCCAGCCTTCTCCATGCTCGGCGCCTTCTTCAAACTCGTTCTCTGTTCAAATGACGCCTGCGTGCCGCTAAATTGCGACACCGGACGTGACGTCTTGCTCGTGCTTGAGGGCGAAATCGGACTGAATACCTGTACACTGCTCCGCGCGGTGATGGGACTGACTTCGCTAAGGGAGCTGGCCGGGCTTGAGGAGCTCTCTCTTCGATCCGTGGCGCTGGCAGGTGGACTGCTGGACTGCGGTTGTTCCTCGTGGTACAAGCTGGCTTGCAGTGGGTCCGGAGCTTGTTGACTCCTCCGAGCGAATGGTGGGAGCACAGCGCTTTCTTGCGAAGCGGAGCGGACGGCATCCTCCTGCGCGGAAACCCGTTGGAGGAACTCCTTGTTTTCGAGGTTTTCGGCATGGATAGAACTCATTCGCTTGGAGGCCTCGGGTTGTTCGTCAAGATGTTCGACGAAGCTTGGTGTGTGGGGAGGTTTCTTCTCGGCGGATTCACGTATTGGACCGCGGTTCACCAGGGAGCAGCTTCGTGGTGGGAACGCTGGAGACAGAGGTGTGCCATCGGGTGACACTTGAGCGGTGAGGCAAGCTGCAGGCATGTCCATTTCGTCAAAAGTGTTCCGTTTCCCACGAGGCGCGCTGAAGTCGTGAACCATGTTGCCCTTTATTCGCGGGTCAAAGTTTGGTCCAGGTGTATTGACGCCGGAAGCCACGACATCTCTCTGCCGTGCGAGGGCCTGACGCTGGGCTTGTTCGTCGATCACGGTGTCAGGGTGTTCGCTTCTTCTTCGTTGTAGAAGATTCAGCGGGTTGAGTAGTCTCGTCTTGCGTTTCGATTCGTTCTTCTTCTCCTTTTCGGGCTTCGGCTCGCTGTTCTTCTCCTTTGCAGCCTTCTGTTCCATCTTTGGCGTCGACGATCTCTTCGGTTTGAGAGGTGGTCTGGAAATCGATTGTGTCGTGTGGTGTGTAGGAACAGTAACACCCGCAATCGTCGTAGCTGCGCCAGCTGTCTTCGGTCGTGTCATGACATGCTGTGGCAACGGGAAAGTCGCCGCATTCTCTTGATACGGCGTTCCAATTGTCATCGCAGGAGAGGACGGAATTGGCGCTGCAGGAGGGAGAAGAGTTGTCGACCGCTTCTTCTTGATGGAAAGCCCGCTCGTCAGGCTCTTCATGCTCGGTCGGGGACTTATGCGTGGACCGGCTATTGTCGGACTCGGCGGAGGTGCAACTTCTTTCCATGAGGGAGGTAGCAGACCCGGAGAGCTGTGGTTTGTTTGCATCATGGGTCGCGGAGGAGGGGGAGAACTGTACGGTTTGTCGCGCGAATCGACGAATTGCCGGCTCATGATAACCGGACCTGTCACAGATCGTGGTAGCGAGGGAAGAGGACTTGTCGGTGCCTTGGACGGAAACAAAGACGACTCCATCTGAGGGCTTGGACTGGGTTGTCTCGCGTTGAAGGCGGGCTGTGGTGTGATCTGCCGTGAGTTCCCACCGCTGCCTGTGCTATCCTCTTTCCTCGATCCAAGCGAATTGTAACTTGTCTGGGGTCTCGGCATCTTCGGAGGTATTGCTGGCGGGAGGCTTAGATTGGGAGATGTGCCTGCGACAGACTTGGACTTTTCTCGAGCTCTTCCGCCGTCCGTCCTGCTCCCACGATTCCCACTATTTCCCACTCGACTCGCATCGTCAATCGACCCGAATGAATCCTGTAAGAATGGCGAAGGAGGGAGAGGGGTGTTCTGAGCGGCGGTCGGGGTTGGTGGTAGCTCAAAGTCGAAGGTCATCTGAAGTGGACTGACCACGGAGACGACACTCGTCGGACGCTGATCGTCGCGGGCCTGCATGATTGTGCGGTATGAAGCCGGTATGCGCTTTTTCAGTTCCCAGCAGCTGAATGAAATGCGCCTTCGTCTACGCTCCCATGAGGGTGTCGCGGGTGCGAGAGAGCTGTTTGAGGCGCTTTCGTCCCTAGTTGTACATGTCCTCCTTGAACATTTTTCTTCCGTATGTTTTTCAATTTTCGCTCCTCTCGCTGACAGTATTTCTTCAGCTCTGGCGGTGTCCGTCTATTCTTACTGCAAGTAATACTCGTTCTCATGCAAGCATACGCCGGACCCTGCCACCGTTCAGCTTCTCCACCATTCGATCTGTGTACCTCGAGTCCGGAGAAGGTATCCCACTTTGGTCAGGTCGCGTTAATCGTCACATGGGAGGAATGTGGTCGTCGTCTTGGAAGAGGTCTCCTGTCCCGTCTCAGATCGACCGTGTCAATCCTTCAACGCCGTCAGCGCGTAAGTGAACAAAAATGATCCGGCCGGCACCCAGGAGACGGGTCCGAGAGCAATAATCAATATAGCCCCGGAGACCCTGCAATTGGGACTGACTAGCGGCCACATGGCCAAATAGCATATCGGCCCATCGGGGCGATGGGTGAGATATACGCATATCGGGATGAATTGTACTGACAGAAACACGGCAAAGCACAGAGCTCTTCCCCGGTACTTTACAATTTTGATTCCCTCGACGATTAATCCATGTCGATTACATATTCTATGCGTTGCCCCGGTTGGAAGCGAGATTGATCCGGGAGTGGTTTCTTGGATGATACGTTATAGTACCCGACTCACGTTCGACGCGTTTCATTCATGTTGAACTCGTTGTCTGGGTCTTCTCTCCTATTCCTCAACAAGTGTTCACGCCGGGATGAATACGACTTTCTCAGTCATCATCGCGTGAGATTTTAGACTTTCACGCCAGAAGTGGGCTGACCGAGAATGACAAGCGCGGGTGGGGGTGAACCTCACTCTTTCTTGTAGATGACGATAAGCTCATTTTGGGGTAGAAAGAAGGTAACACTGCATAGAGAGGACGGCAAGTTCATCGTCGTGCTGGTGTCACAGTCTACAGCAACATCCTCATTGCAACGCTTCTCGTCTAGGATCACACACGCGCATGGAATCGGCCCATCAATAGCAAGACTGTGCCTCAAAGGAGACATCCCACTGGGCCTACCGATATCGCTTGCGGTGGACTACCAAAAGGAAGTCGTCGGTCGTGAATGAAAACGATCTCTCTGCTACCGATATTACCTCCCGGGCCTCCGCCATGGCTCCCTCTCCACCCACCATTGTCCACCTCCCCAATGGCCAGTCCTTGAGCGTCTCTCCCGTCTTCGGCGGCCTCTCCTTCAAGGCCAACGACTTACATACCCCTCACAACGTCTTTCCTCCCGGCTGGACCATCATCATCAACAGCGAAGATGACGAGGAAGACGACAGTGACAAAGATGGACCCTCATCGGAGCGCAAGAACCACATCCACCGCTACAAGACTCCCACCCTTCGCAACGACCACCTGTTCATCTCCTCCATCTCTAATCCGTCCTCCGCCGACTTTCGCGCTCCCACATCACCAACCCGTCAAATTGCCATGATGCTCTGGGCCACGCTGTACTGGTACTTCCATCAACCTGCTCCCTCTCCACATCTCACCACCCCAGCGTCCTCCTCCACTCCCCTCGAAGGTCGTCCCAAGGGAGAATGGCGGATCAACATCAATCGCGAAGGCATCTTCAAGGGTCGTCAACTCATCCCCAAACTCGAGCGCATGGGTCTTATCGCCTCCGAAGACTCTTCTGTCGGTCTCGACCCAGATGACGGCGTGACAAATGCCCACGAAGGGTGGACGAAAATGTTCGTCTCCCGCCGTGCATTCTGGCAGATGGATCCGCGCATCTACCTCTTTACCCTGACACCCATGCATCCGAACTCCCCATACCCCGCTCTCAGTCCAGCAGGCTCTCGCCCATCATCGCCCTCCCGCGGCGGCCCTCGCGATGAAGACCGCCACTCTCACTCTCAAACTCGCAACCTGACCTCAAACTCCCGCTCCGCCACTCCACCTCCAGGACCATTCCACTCCACCTCGCATCTTCCCACATACTACCCACCACCTCCGCTCCAATACACATTCACCAATAACACCCGCCATCCTCTGCGCCCCAAACCCTTCCGCCAAGGCGAAACAATCTACACTCGCTACATCCCCTCCTTGGATCAATACCTCTCCTTCCGCGTCGCCTCCCTCTCCAAACGTCCCGTACCCTATGCCGGACCATACCCTCACTCCCACTCCTCAGTAGGACCATCCTCAACATCCGACGCTAGTCTCCAATCGGGACGGGACATCCTCCGCTCCACCTCTCAGGAAGGCAAATCTCAATCTACTGGTCCCGCGACGATGAGCGATGTGGAGTACCTGCACCAATGGCACAACGATGAGCGAGTGGCGCACAGCTGGGGCGAGACTGGTCCTGCATCGCATCAAGAAGAATTTCTCCGCGGCGGGTTGCAGAGTCGGCATTCCATCCCCTTGATCGGACTTTGGGACGGCAAGCCGTTTGGGTATTTCGAGATGTACTGGGTCAAGGAGGATCGGCTGGGAGGGTATCTGGGCGGGGATGTGGGAGACTTTGATCGTGGCCTGCACGTTTTGGTAGGGGAGACCGAGTTCCGCGGTGCGCATCGGGTCAAAGTGTGGATTGATGCGCTGGTCCATGCTTGTTGGCTGGCGGATAGCCGAACGGAGGTCGTGGTGCTGGAGCCGAGGGTGGATAATTTGAAGTGAGTGGTCTTTATTTCTCTCTTGGGATCAAAGGAGGGGTTTGCTAACGAGGTGATGTAGGTTGAAAACATACCTCGAAGAGAGAGGTTTCTACAAAGAGAGGGAGATTTCATTTCCGCATAAACAGAGTAATCTCATGAAGATTCGACGGGATGGATGGGAAGGGCCTGCGATTTGAGAGAACATAATCTAGGAGAACGGTAAGACAGGAAAACAGGACACACGCTGAAGGACCAACAGAACGGACAAGAACGACTATTATGAGGAGCATTCTGAACGGCAGAACTTCTCGACTCAACAGATACCACAATCATCTGGCATTATACACTCCGCGGCCATCAAGTACCAGAGCAGTCGCAATTTCGCACAAGGGTATGGCATCAATATCTTACTTATTGCACGAACAATCGCTCCAGTGGATGTGTACCCGCACGTCACCCATACGGACTTGGCAATTCTTCACTTCGAGGCGTACGTGAATGGCACAATTCTTCCCGATGGAGCTAGTCTCCCCATTAGCGCGCGAAGTGAATTGTCAACTTCGCTCACATCACGAACCACACCCAGCTCTTCTCCTCATCCCTCTTACTCCTTCCCAAACAAGTCGCTCCGAGTAATCATCAACCTACAAAGATGTCTGCCACAGCACAATTTCCGAACCGCCTCTGCCCGCGGGGCAACAGGCTCCATCGCACAGAGTCCCTTCGACACTCAGACAGCGAAACATCGCCTCTTCCTCCTACCCAAGAAGAGTCGACAGCGAGCGCGAGTCCTCCCTCCCAAGCTCCAACTCGGTCTCAAAGCGCAGCCAGCGTCGGCCCCGGAAGAACTCCCCCTGAAGCGCAGGACGATGGAGCACACCATGCCCCAGACCCGCTGGACAGCGATGACGAACCAGACGAATCGCACGGCGGCCATACCATCCAAGTCGACCGAACCCCACCACCGCCCGACGCTCACCCACGTACCGCTGAAGAAACCCGTCTCCGACACTCCCTCGCCGCGCTGCAAGACAATCTCAACACCTCCACAGCTCTGGTCAATAACCTCCGCGCACGGGATGCATTTCATCGACATGACAGGACAGCCAAGAAAGCGGAGTGGAAGAACATTTGTCGACGCCGAGATGAGGCATTGGGCAAGGCGAGGAGGGCGGTGCAAAGGGAGAGGAGGATGAAGTTGGCGTTGGCGGTTTTGTTAGGGTTGCTGGTTGTGGGGTGCGTGGGGTTGGGGTTTGTGGCTTGGGTGCAGGCGCCGGAGAGGGAGTATGTTAGGAGCAGGAGGGAGGAGATTTTGTTTGAGTGAGTGTGTTGCATTGCCGTTGCTGTTGCGTCTTTGCAGGTTGCGTCCACAGAGAATGCGCGGTATGAGTCGCTCAGGAGGCAATGCCAAGACTTCTCGGCGGTGTGAAGTGAATGAAAACCAACGCTCAAATCACGAAGGATTTTGGTAACGGACGATGATCAACAGGAGACTCTGTGACCGAACGACACACGACGCTTCACTGTCCATTCCGGCTGTTGTGGCTTGGAGTTGGAAATGGTCGTCAACCCATCAGGCCTTCTCTAAGACAGCAGCAGTCGAGAATAGATACCAAGATCTCACCGTCGCAATGGAAAACCGTCTTACATCTCTTCAAGACCATCGAGACTGCTCCTCCACTGTTCCTTATGCAAAACGGAGAAGTGACTTGCAATGCCTTTGTCCGTGAATATGAGACAGTCTAAGACACCCAACCCGAGACAAGTGACCATCACAATTGACGCACAACACACGACACGAAATGTCTCGATCCACGACCTTCTGTCTATTCAAATATGCTCCGTCATCCCATGGCAATCATTGAACCAGAACACTCCCAAACCACCAAACAAAGTTACCTTACCCGCACAAGCAAGCAATCAACCCTCGAACCCGATAGATCGACATACACGAGACATACAGCAATAGACACGCAAATACACCCACCTCCATATCGACCGACGCAATGGCCAACACCAGGTCCGCCAATAACACTCCGACCTGCAACAACTCCTCTCCGAACTCCGTCCGCTGCGACTTCACCCGTCTTCACCGCAACGCAACCGCAACCCCAATCTGCAACAAGCGGAAACTCGAGCAGGATACCCCCAAACCGAAGCAACCCATCACACCATCCAACAAGAAGCGTCGTGGAGGAGGACGTCGTGGACTTCCGACTCCAGCGCAGGACGACGAGCAGGTCGACAACACCATCGACGAGACGAACGACGAGAGCGACGACGACATGCAGCCTTCCTCCTCGACCCGCTATCCCCTACGATCCGGCAGAGGGTTGCCGACACCGCACGCTTCTCAACAACAGGGTGGGGGCGCTCAGCAGCAAGAGGCTCCTGCTTCTTCTCAACCCTCTTCTCCAGAACCTGCAGATGATGCTCCAGGAGACTTTGCACCCGGCCCCGAGCAGCCAGCCGCCGCGCCAGAGGAGGCCGATGTCAACATCGAAGACGATGCAGAAGCCACCATCATCGTCGCCAGATCTCGCACCACGTCGCCTGTACTCCCCGGTCCTGACGATGTTGTTGAGACCGTCGAAGGTCTCCAGTACGATGATGAAGAGCCAGATGCCGGTCCCGCGGATCTAGGCAACCCGCCCAATTCCCCCGCTAGCACGCAAATGGTTCCCGAAACGCCTCCTTTAGCGGCTCAGCGTGGTCTCTCCATCTCCTCTGGATCTCCCCTTTCCAGTCTCGCGCCCTCTATTAACGGCTCTGAGGGTCAACAGGACATCGACCTACCCGATGATCTCGACCATGACATGGACCAGGACTCGCAGCCAGCCTCATCCATCGTCAGTAGCTTGTCCGACATGCTAGCTTTGGACAGGGAAAACATCCACCTGACCCACAACCCCACCTCCCCCCGTCGAGAAGCCCGCCTTCTCCGCCGTTCCCGACGAACCCTAACCGAACACCTCGCCCGCTCTACCGAAACGGTCACCCATCTCCTCTCCCAGACCAACATCCTGACCGCCGACCTAAACACAACCCGCGCTCAAATCACCCGCGCGCGCCGGGAAGTCGTGCTCGCGAAACGCCGAGTCCGAAGGGCGGGAAGAAGACAGAGAGTGAGGGATGCGGTGATGTTGGGTCTGGGGACCGTGTTGGGGAGTGTGGGGTGGGGAGTTTGGGGGTGGATGAGAGGGGTTGAGATGGAGTATGTGAGGAGACGGAGGGGGGAGTGGTTTGGGTTGTAGGTCTTTAGGAGGGGAGGGAGGAAGAGGTGGGTAGTTGTTCGGGAGATGGCTTGCTTTTCTCTCTTGTAAGCCTTGAGGGCGAGTGATGAGAATGATCTGACGGGCATGTTTGGAGTATAGATATAGATTGCGGTGGCGACTTTGTTGGCGTTGTGGTCGATCTTGGGTAATGAACGGTAATGCTAGATGAGAATAGTTCAATGGAGCTTTGGACGACTTTGTTGAATATGCTTTTGTAGAGTACACAGTCCACACCAAATCGTAACATACCTCTAAAACCCTCACATCCTTGCTTCGTCTTCACTTCGTCTTCACCTTCTCGTCCGCTGGCTTGCTATACAGCCACACAGCCACAAAGACCAACCACCCCGCAACCGTCACCCAGATACCACTAATCCACGGCCACGCACCCGAGATGACGAAACTTCTCGGCCACTCATCGTGAGCGAAATGCCTGACCGTCACCGTGCGCTTCTCCTCCAAATTCGTGAAGAACGGCCGGCGGTACTCCACGAAAAAGTTGAAGATGCCATGCTGATCGGGAAGCTTGAATTCCGCGGCGTAGATGTTGGCGTTCGCGGTCTGGCCCTTGCTCTGCAGGTTCAAGCGGTGGAACGGAGAGAGCATGCTGAATTCCAATTGCAACTCGTCGTCCGCGGGTGGAGTGAACGGCACCCATTGATCCATATCCCATTCGCTCACTTCGATCTCGTAGTGCACGTTGTTCTTGATGCGGTAGATGGAAGGGTTGAGGTCGAGGGATGGGACCTCACTGATGTTGGCGATGTTCTTCTGCGTTCCCTCGTTGAGGTAGTGCTTGATGTTTCCGACCTTCAACACGCCTAGCTCTTTGAACGTCCAAGCGGAAAGTTTCTTCGCGAAGTTGCGGTTTCCGCTCTTTTCTCCCTTGCCTTTCATGCGGGGTGTTGATACGGTCGCGTCAAACCATTTGTCCTCCAGTGCTTCGGCGGATCCCAAAACGGTGAAGCGAGCGCTATTGCGAGCTTGGAAGGACGAAACGAGGTTGATCTGCCAGCCAGTGGCCCAGACATCCTCGACTCCGTCGCCCTCCTCCTTGAGGTTGTAACTGTATGTCGGCGAGTGCGCCTTGACAATGGGTGCCAACAAAGGAGAGGCATTGCCCAAAGTTTGTCCAACTGTATGCGGGAAAGCGATGTGTCCATCTGTAGCGAAGAAGTTCGCAACGCCAGCTCTTGGAGCAATGGGGCTGTTCATCAAGATGACATCGTGTTTCTCCGCCGAGGTGTCTACATCGTAGTTGAAGTGATCGACCAGAACGCTCGTCCTGTCGGCGGGGATATGGATGTCCAGCTCGAGGAGCAGACTGCTGACGGCGGAGGGAGTGGCTTGCTCGGCGGTGAGGGCGAGCAGGACATTGGAGCCCTGATTGACAAAGTCGACGAGGAGATTCGGGGTCAAGGCGGGTCCCAGACCTTTCGACTTGACAGGGAGGAGGAGGAGGTGCGAGTAGGCGGGAACGCCGTGTGCGAAGAGGGAGAGGGAGGAGTCTTTGGGCGCTTTGTACGTTATTTGAAAGCCTCTGCCTGGACATGGTGTCAGTATGCATCAATGGGTCGGGATGTATGTAGGCATTGGCTTACCTTCCAGGTCGCTCCAGAACTGCGAGTACTTGCTCTTGTCCGCATCGTTCTCAATCACCACCAGCAATTTGCTCCCCTGTGTCGAGATCGCTGCAACGAAGGAAACAAAGCCCAGTAGCAGGCCGAGCAGTGGTAATCTCATGGTGAAAAAGAGTGCGATGATGTCGAAGGGAGTGAAGGCCGAACATCGTGAAGCTACGTGGAGTGCCAGGCTTCTGATTACATCAGCCATCCCATCAGCCATTGCGGAGAGGCTGACTTCGGAGGTGCTGCTCTCCGCCGACTTCACCTCACGGCTCGACCAACAACGTCAACCAAACTCGCCTGCAAAATCTACACAACTATGGCGCCCGTGTCATTCTGGGGAGGACCGATCACATACTTCCAATGGGCCGCCCGTCATAAGCCCGCCATCTTCTGGTCCTTTGTCGTCGGCAGCTTGGGTCCAGTCGCAGTGGTGAGCATAGATCTCAAGGGTGTACACAACTATAGCGAAGACTGACGCGCAAATCACAGCTCACCGTACCTCCGATCAGAGCGCGATTCGGCGATGGACCACGAAACCAGATCCCTTTGACATATCCGAGTGAGTAGCGGCTGTGGAAATGCTGAAGCTGTTGGCATGTACTGACGATTCGCCCACTGCAGTCCCCACCGGTCCGCGACAGAAGCTTGCTAGTACATACGACGATTAAGCGAAAGAGGGGCGTGAGATGGGAGAAGAGGACAAGGGCGTCGAGAGGGTGAAGGTTGGGCGAAGCTGGGCAGCATTGAAAAAGTGGCACGGATTGTGAAATAGCAGGAAAGGCGAAGGGAAGGCGAAGGCACACGCACGGAAGTATCTTACGATAAGGGCTTCGCGCGGTGTACATATTTCAACAACAAGATTTACGACCTCACACGCCGTATTCCATGAATGGTCGCATTCGGAGCCAGACCTTGCGATTGGGCTGATAAGACGAAGTGCGTTGCTGACGGGCACATCCTTTTGGATTTGGTACATCGACCCTCGTTTCTTCAGGCAAAATGCGAGCAGAGTATCATATCTAGTGGTACACACGAAAAACAGTATATCGAAATTCTTTACATACAAGATGCTCCCATCCCTCCACAAACCCGAAAAGCACGCAAAAACGCAACATGATTCTTCGTAACAAGTAAACACTTCCCGGCCGCAAAGGAGCCGAAACCCGTCCCCAGCTGGGAGATATTCGTGTCATGCATGTCCTGTCTTCCTCGTTCGCTTGTTCATCATCTTCTTCTCCTGCCTCCCGTCCTTCCTCATCTCCCTCTCTCTCTTCTCCACGATCAAAATTACTCATCAAGACCTCAAAGCTCATCTCTAATCCTCTCCGTAACCTGCTCGACCACCTCCTCAACCTTACTCGCAGCCCCACTAGCCGCCTGCGTAGCCTGCACCCCCAACTCGATCAACTTGCTATTCGCGCTCGCAACAGCCTCCGCAACACGAGCCTGCACTTCCTCCAGATACGTCTTCTCCTCGCCGTATACTCTACTGCTGACCGCCGCGCTCGCCACGCTCGCGTGCTTTTGAGCTTGGTCGAGGACTTCGCTGTAGACGCTGGCCGCGGCGTTCGAAGCGGCTGTGAGAGAGGGTGTGGGACCGCCGTAGATGGCGGCTGAGATAGCGGATGAGGCGGAGGCGCCGATGTTGGAGAAAGTGGACTGCGCTGCGTCGGCGTAGCCGGCTGGAGAGCCGTAGACGGCGGAGGAGGCGGCTGATGAGGCGGCGTCGTAGGCCGAGGATGCCGCGGAGGATGCTTGCTGGGAGGGAATTAGTACGTCATCTGTCGAGTGCGAGAGGTGAAAGCTTACCTCAACATAGCCAGCACTTGTTCCATAGACTTGCTGGCTGGCTGCCTCGACAGCGGCATTCAGCTGCTCGGTGACTTGATCCAGGATTGAAGGGACCTGCGTGGGTGGGACAAACACAGCCGACACAGCGCTGGCCGCAGACTCGTAGGCTTCGCTCGCATAGCTGGAAGCAGAAGACGCGCCATCGTAGACGATGCTGGAAGCGGAAGATGCACCATCGTTGACGAAGCTAGAAGCAGAAGAAGCTCCTTCGTCAAGAAGGCTCGAGGCCGAAGACAGAGCAGCCGGTGCGCCCGTCGCGTAAGCTGACTGCAGACGTGAATAGACTGAGTCGGTGAAGTCTGGCTCCTTGCCAACGATGAGCTCGGAGAACAAGGCGGAAACCTGGTCCCATTGTGCTACGGCAGCGTCAGTCGCTTGAGCGCCATAGGACGTAATTTGTGAGTACGCAGCATCGGTGAACGGCGGTGGAGCACCATAGATATTCTCACTGGCCTTCGAGACCAGCGCTTCCCAGTTCTCCGACGCACGAGATGTGACGCTCTCAAGGACGGCTTGTTCTGTCGTTTGGGCCGCAAAGGCGGAACTGGCGGAAGCACTAGCTGCTGATAGCTTGCTTCCTGCGATCTCAACTGCATCGCTAAGTTGCTTTTGAAGAATGTCGAGAGTCTTCCCAGCGCCCTTGGACTGTGTTGCGGCCGCGCCTGTGGCAGCTGCGCTCAAGGCCAAGTACTTAGAGCTGGCGTCAGCTAAGTATGCACTGTATGCACTCTGAGCGGAAGCGAGCATGCTGTTCATGCTGGCCGATGCTCCAGTGGTTGCAGTGGGTGCAACTGCGCTGGACGCAGCGTCGATGAATTCGGAGTATCGGCCGTGGGCGACACCCAGCGCTTGGTAGTAGGCAGCTTGCGCAGATGCGAGGTACTGCTGACGAACAGGAGTCGGCTCAGCACCAACAGCAACCTTCGCGCTCTGGTACTGTGCTGATGCAGCGCTGAGACTGTCCGACAGCCTAGACGCGGCGATGGAAGAGATGCTCTCGTACGTGCCTTGAGTCTTCGGGACGAAGGCGTTGGAGAAACGTCCATTCGCAGCTTGAACGGCAGCGAAGTATGCTGACTCGACAGAGGCGTACATTTGCTCGTGGACTGGTGCTGGAGTGCCGGAAATCTTCGCTGAGATGCGAGACATGGCGTTCTCGTAGTGCTTGCCGGCCTCACTCATCGCGTTGCTGTACGCGCTAGTGGCATGGGCAAAGGGTGCGGCAGTCACCGGGGTGCCGTAGATGGCATATGAGGCCGCGGTCACAGCAGAAAGATACTGCTCGTGGGCGATGCTGGTCCCACTCTCGGCAGCATTTTTAGTGGTGCCGAATAATGCACTGCTCGCAGCAGCAAGAGCGCTTTCATACTGCTCGGATGCCAGACTGGTAACACTCTCAACAGTGCCTTGCGTAGGAGCTGCACCCTTCAGTGCGTCCTCGACGGCCTTGGTGAGCTCACTGGCGTAGTCCTGTGCCACGTCAACCATCGATAGGATGCTCGCTGAATAGCTGCCGTCACCGTCGACGATGTCGTCGTCCAGTATTGGCTCCTGGGCCTCGACGATGATCTGTGCCATTGCTCCTCCCCAAACCTTCTTGGGTGCCTCGGAAGCCTTGCTTGCGATGCTCTCCGCCGAGGCAGCGATCTCCTCCGCATCCGGTAGTGCTGACGATACTTGGCTTGCTACAGATGCTGCAGACGATGAAGCTTTGCTGGCTGCTGGAGCGTCCACGATCGAGGAAGCGCTCTTGGAAGCTTCTGCAACTTTGGCGCTGGCGTCAGAGGCACCTCCACCGACGACGGCGCTGGATACAGAAGAGGCGGCATCCTTAGCAGCACTGGAGACGGAAGACGCAGCATCAGTGGCACTGTCTGAGATGCCAGACTCGGTGCCAATGACCTTCTTGGAAATTTCAGATGCAGCGCTCTCAGCAGATCCAGCCGATGAGCCAACGACCTTCTTGGGGATAACAGAGGCGGCGCTTTCGGCGGAGCCGGAGACTTTGCTTGCGGCACCTTGGGCGGAGTCAGAAGCTCGAGACGAAGCACTCTGGGCAGAGTTCGACACCTGGGAGGCCGCATCTTGAGCCGATTTGGACGCCTGGGATGACGCGCTCCTGGCGGAACTGGAAGCCTGGCTTGCAGCACTTGGGGCAGACTTTGAAGCATCGGATGAGGCGCTCTTGGCCGAGCCGGAAGCCCGAGATGAGGCACTCTGGGCAGAGCTTGACGCCCGGGATGCAGCGCTCTCGACGGAGCCGGACCCTGATCCGACGACCTTGTCCGCAAGAGATGACGCAGATTCGGAGACTTGGCTTGCTGCATTCTCGACAAAACCAGTTGAGGATCCGATTACCTTCTCCGAGAGGGAGGATGCGGCTGACGAGGCTCGGGAAGCCGCGCTCTCTGCTGAGCTGGAGGCCTGGCTCGCGGCACTCTCAACAGAGCCAGTCGATGATCCCATGACCTTTGCAGAGACAGAGGAAGCGGCAGATGAAGCTTGGCCGGCCACGCTCTCGGCGGATCCCGCCGACGAGCCGACAACAGCCTCACGGGCGCTGGAAGCATACTCTGATGCTTTGGCGGATGCAACGGAAGAAACGCTCTCCGCAGTTCCCTGTTCTGTCTCAACGACAGCTTCCGACGCCTCGGCCACCTTCTCAACGATTTGCTCTTTGAGTCTCCTCATTGGAGCAGGAATCGTCTTCGTCTCAAAGTCGTCCGATGCATCTGCTGCAGCAATCTTCCACTTTCCGACAGCCTTCAGTCTGCCCAACTCCTTCGCGGTGTCCTCGGCGATCGCCATGCCGGTGTGCTCGATGTCCTCGCTCGCGGCCTTAGCAGTCTTGAGTCCCGGATGCGACTGTGCAGCTTTCTCGATCTGTCCTCTCCATGTCTGTGTCGCTTTCTTCAAGTCGTTGTACTTGCTCCACTCCTTATGCGGAAGCGAGGTAGAGGAGTATTTGCGACCAATCTCGGTGAGTCGGAGTTCTCGGATGTTGTCGATGACCTCGAGCGTGGACTGCACGGCCTTTTCGATGAGGTTCTCGGTCTCGGTCTGGGAGGTTTGACGCCATTCACGGACAGCTTGAGCACGAGACTTGACGGTCTGCCCCACGGCGCGGATGGCCTTGACGAGGTCCTCGTTGGCACGCTCAAGGCGATCATCATCGGCGTCTTCGGGGATGTCCTCGACAATACCTTGAATGCGAGCCTTGACGGTGTTGAGAGCAGTCTCGGAAGTACGCTCGAGCTGTGTCACGAGAGCTTCGCCAACCTTCCCACCGCTGGTGACCTGGTGTGCTGTAATATCCTTGATGCGCTCCTTCAAATCCTCAGCACCTTCCTCGACAGCTTTTGCGGTGATCTGCTCCCAATTCTTCAAGTCATCATGAAAATGCTTCGTCGGGTCGACATCGGGGTCTGGAGTCGGAGCGGAGGAGGCAGAGATCGCACTGCTTGCAACGGACGATGGACTCGCAGTCACGACGCTGGCGGTGGATGAAAGCGAAGAGGCAATGGATTCTGCCGTCGAGGACGCTTCGGCCAGTTTGGAAGAAGCCTCCATGCTCGAGATCCCGGCTTCCAGCTTCTTGCCATCCTTGTAACGACCAAGGCGCTCAGTGATTCGCATGAGTTGCGGCTCGACGTTCTCCCCGTAAAGGATCCGGACCTTTGGCCAAATGTAACGTGACCAGAACGACCAAAGAACGTTTCCAGCATACTGAGCCTGTGGAAGGGCGGTATTCACGGCGAAGTGTTGACCCTGCACGTATAGCTTCTGAGCGTACGGAGAAGTCTTGCGATATACCGGCGCAAGTTCAAGCTCCCATATGTCGCTGGCGGAGTTCACCACCGAGTTGTAGTATGGCTGAATGACATCGGTCGCCTTCTTCACGTGAGGTCCCAGAACAGCTTGATATTGCTTGCCCGCCTGCTGCTGCAGCACGTCCAACTGCGGCTTCACTGTCTTTTCCCATTGTTGCTGGCTGATCTTTTGCGCATCAGCGACTCTCGGCGCGGCATATTTGGTGTAGGCGGTTTGACCAGGTTGGTATACGTGGGTGTTGAAGCTCTCGTAGTAAGGCTGGGCTTTCTGAACGTATGGCGATAGGTATTGATCGTAGTATGGTTGGACGTATGGCGTGACATAGTCTTTTGCTTGCAGGTAGGGTTTGCATATCCGCGGTGAGTCGTCGGTGAGGTTCTCGGGAGCCGGACATCTAAAGAAGACCGTGACCAGGGAGTACCAGACAAACAGCTTCAGAGCTTTATCGACGACCCATCCTGAGTAGGTTCTGCTGCCGCGGTGACCTCTTCGCCGCCGCCCTCGCTGGACGACCACGCCGTTCGACTGCGTGTTCATGTTGGTCTTGTCGTGTGCCGTGACAGAGGTTTTGTCGACGGCCATGATGGCGGTTGAGGTTGGTTTATTCTTTAGACGAGAAGCTCCAAACTAGTTGAGCTTATTCAAACGCGAAGCGGTGGACGCGCCGGGATGAGCTCCGATAGCAAGCTGTCGAATCGTCGTGCTTTCCTCTCCGATAGAAGATTGGCGATGACTTCTGATCGAAAACGATCGAGTGTCTTCGATGTAAATCAGCGTGTTCATGCACAGCAGCAGCCATCTTCGCGTGTACTCCCATCCTCGCTTCGGCGTGCCCAGACAAAATTCACGCCGACCTTGATTTTGGCTTTCACTTCACGTCATCCGCGAGCGCCACAAGATATCGGGCAGATATAGGAGAACTGCTAGCACCACTTCTCCTGGGAAATGTATTGTGATATGCAAACAACGTCGCGGCAATCTCAGCACATCTTACCTCGACATCATGACCGTGAAGAGATCCTTGCCGACGAAACAAACACACGAATGTCATTGTTTTGCCTTTTAACTGACCTCATCCCGCGCAGGGGCCTTCGGGAGATCTTCGTCGACGACCAGTCCCTGGAAAACAACGTTGAACCTGGCAGCTCTCCCACGCAGTATCCAGCGCCATCCACACCAAAATGACCCTTCAATCTCCCTATGCCTCTTGCGGTCCGGCTTCTCGCGGCCGGCAGTTATCCATCGAATGAGCATGTTCACATGGGATGCTGCCAATGGAGATCCATGTAGACAATACATGCCTGCGTGATTTGCGAGCTCCATGGGTTCTCACCGACTAATGAAGTACAAGAAGACAGACTTGAGACGCTCTGTTGCCATATTCCCACCCTCCCTCTCTTCACCCAAGCTGTTCCATTCACCATGAACTCCATCCTTCATCTTTCGCTTTTGCTATGCAGCCTATGGTCCCACACGACACAGGCGGCACCTGCAGCTTCGAGTCAAGGTCAAGATCCAGTCCTGACCACTGTCAAGAACACACCTGATCTGTCGACCTTTTACTCCTTGATCCTCAGTACCGGCGGTGATTCAGGAAAACCTGGGCCGGAGCTGGAGGAAAGATTCAACGATCTCAAGCAGGGTCTGAAATATACAGTGCTGGCTCCAACAAACGAGGTCAGTTGACGATCAGTCTGTGCGGCATGCTCAACTCACACAAGATGTTCAGGCATTCGCAAATGTGGATCCTGCTGTGCTCGAAGAGCTTAAAACACCAAAGCTCTTCGGTCTCTTGAACAGCTTGCTCCTCGACCACATCTTGCCAGGTGATATTCAAGATCCCAGCTCCACTACGGTCAAAGCAATTGGTGGCTTTGCATTCACATTCGATGCTCAGGGCGGTATTAAAACCAATGAAGGGCTCAACTCCTCCGAAACTCCGCGTGAAACCCAAGCACACTTGATTCGAGGTGCAGACAGTCAATATGAACGTATCGCCGCTGGAAATGGAGCCGTATTCAAAATCGACCGGTTCGTCGACTCCTACGTGACCTACCTGGGGGAACAGCAGCCTTCGGACTCCGGCGACTTTCCGGCAATCGAGAAGCAATCGGGCACCATGGCGGACATCATTTCAAAGGACGCCGACTTTTCGCAGCTGTACGAAATCCTCAACCAGACCGATCCAGCATTCCTCGAACGTCTCAGCCTGTCTGCTCAGGAAGGAAGTCCGAGCAAGAATGCCATATATCTCGCACCAAACAATGCGGCGTTCGCCGTGCTGCCACCGGTGGCTATTTCCAAGTCTGAGCAGCCCAGCAACTCAGATTTGGTGAATGATCTTCTCCAGGCTGGCTTTGGCGAGCTTGCGGCGGACTCTCGGACGGTGAATGGTTTGAATGGCTTGAATGTCACTCTGGGAGGCGGGCGAGCCAGCAATGCACGCGTAGATCGCAGATTGTGTGTCGACAACGGCTGCGTTTGGGCGACAGGGAGGTGGATTGATCCAGTCTTTGGCAAGTTCTGAGGAGTCTCAGTCGAAAGTATTGCCCCTGATGTTTTGTGCAATTCTGAGTAGTGATTTCGCTCGCTGAGAACGCAGTCACGATTGAATGAAAGACATCTCATTTCTTGGTCCCAAGTCCACTGCGCCGTACTCTCGACACGAACTTTTCTTCCTTCAAATCTTCCTTCGCGATTCCAAAGATGGAGAGATACACCGGCACCATGTCATGAGGACCGCACGGGCGAAAGTCGCCAGAAGCCTTCCGTTTCTCGAAAAAGTCTGACAGAGCGCTGGTCAGCGCGGTCTCGAGGGTGGTTTCGCCGTCGTCGGTGAGCGCGAGCTTGACCTTCTCCGCCTCCTCGGGTAAGAAGTAAGGTGCGGAGATGTGATGAACGTCAGTCGTCTCGAGCATGCGCCTCTCGCTGGCTTTGTCCTTGGGATTGTTGAGATCGTAGATTAAGACGCGGACCTTGTACCAAAGATCAGGGTCCCGTTGAATGTCAGACACGCGCAGGCTTGCGGATGCCATCATTGGAGCATTCGAGTGTGGTTCCTTCATATGGTCAATGTCGCAGATGGTCAAGTCAAAGAGAGTGGGAGCAGCCTCCGTCGAGGAAGAATTTCAGGCAAAGTACATGGCTTCGACTATGTGCTAGTCTACGATGCTTCCATTGGTAAGAGCCGTAGCGGTACCTGGGCTTGTGAAGTCTTGATTCTGGTTTCGGGGAGATCTAAGAGTACTGTCCCGCGTTCTTGAGGCCTAGGGTAACGGGAGACATAGAGGATGAGCCGAATTGCCCCACAGGTAAGCGGGCAACAGAGGTACTCTGTGGTCGTGAAGATCGGTTCGCTGCACATGCCAAATCGCCGCACAGTTACATTAGCAGGAAGACATGCTTGATGTCCTGTAGCTAGGTGTGCAGATTGATTGTTGGTGAATTGCAAGGGCGGGCGGATTTTGGGGGCCATAGATTTACCTTAGTAATCGCCGCTACGTAATCGCGTTATGCCCTTCGCGGCTTCCTCCCGTCGTCCAGCACCATCATCTCTAGATCGCAGTTACACCGGTGCCCGCCCGAACACATCTCTAAAGCCATATTCGATCCGAGGGAAGGCGCCATCTCCCACATTGCCTCTGCTATTTTCAAACACCCGTCGAGCATCCTCCAGCTCCGACACATTCACCGGGCCAATTCGATGATTACCTAGCACCCTGAGGAACGCCCTCGTGGCCTACAACAATCTTTCAGAACTCCTTCAACATGGACGAACCACTCGCACAACCTCCGCCCCTCGACCCGCCGGACATTATGAACGATCCGGCCTTCGCCCCTCCACAACGCCATGACACAACATCCTCCAAACATGGCAGTGAATTCGGAGGAGAGACATGTCGAATATGTCGCAGCGAAGGCACCAACGAAGAACCGCTGTTCCACCCATGCAAATGCAGCGGAAGTATCAAGTTCGTTCACCAGGAATGCTTGATGGAATGGCTGTCACACTCTCACAAGAAGCATTGCGAGTTGTGCAAGACACCCTTCCGCTTCACCAAGCTTTACGATGCCAACATGCCACGGAGTTTACCATGGACTGTATTCGCGAGAAGAGCCTGTATACATGCGGCAACATTGTGTGTGAAGACGTTGAGAGCCTTGATGGTGGGACTTGTGTGGCTGGTCTTCATACCATATACCGTTCGATGGTCGTGGAGGTGGATGTTCTGGGTCGCCGATGCAGGATGGGAAAGAGAGCCCTTCCTGCGTGACATGCAGGCGAGAGATGTTGCGACTCAAGCGCAGACAGAGTTCAACGAGACTGGGGTGGTTAGCCAGATCTCCAAAACCATCCACATGACTTGGGATCAGATATGGAAAGCTCAAGCTGGAACACCGCTGGAACAGCCGACGACAGATCCGAAGGATATGATCTCGGATGCTATCTCTTCAGCGCCATCGAACGGAACCGTCAACAGTACAACGCCATGGTCACCGCAGAATGACACCTCGATTCTCTCCTCTTGGACCTATCTTTCGCAGACTACTTCGAATGAACAGGTCAACCGTTGGATACTCGATGTCTTTGAGGGACAACTTATAACCTGCGTTGTAATCACTGGTTTCATCCTGATCTTTCTCATCCGCGAATGGGTGGTACAACAGCAGCCACTTGTCAATCTGGACGCCGTGAATGTGGAGCAGCGAGAGCGGGAGCGGCTTGCCCGCGAGACTGAGAGGCTCCGGGCGCAAACTCAACTGCTGGATGAGGGGAGAGCCAGACTTCATATGCTCGAAGAACGGGCTCATGAAATCGCAAATGACATGGACAACTCTAGCGCTGAACACCGAGAATATGGAATCTTGTCTGAATTCGTTGGTTGGGAGCAGCTGGCCGTCGAGATGGACAGGGCCAATGCTCATCTGCGTAGGGACGAGGATGCCGGAAGAGCTGAGTTTATGGAAGCAGCGACCAAGGTAGTACGGGAGGTGCGCTCTGCTGAGAGATCTGAAGTCAGCGTTGCTGATCTGTCCGAGAAGATGTACTGGAAGCTTGCATTTTTCACAGCGGAGGAGCGTTTCGAATGGGAGGGAATATTGGTGTCAGAGTTGAAACGAATGGACGAGCAGGAGAGCATCGAGCCGCTCCTCCATCAGCAGGAAAGCTCTCAACAGAGCGCCGAAGCACGTACAGATGTTGCGGAAAGCTCCAGCTCTGGTCGACCTCCAATGCCGACCCGCGATACTTCATTCAGAGCGACACAAGTTCAGCGAATACTTGCAGACGCCGATGGACTCATGGTGGACTCGCTACTCAACAACAGCTCCGATGCTCTTGCTGATGCTGCGAGAGCACTCGGCGAGACAGTGTCTCAGCCTGAGCCTTCACAAGATACTGGTCGCTCTTCGCCCCTGACAGACGACAGCTGGCAACATGTCAGTCGCCCGGAGGCACATCAATCCAAAATCAATCATGTCGACGTCTTCCAAAACAACAACGACGAGTTGCCCATTACAAATGCTGGACCAGATGCGAGAATCAATATCAAGCGGAAAGGCACTGCTAAGACAAGGACGATTGTGCCAGAGCCGAAAGATGACACCGCACTCGATGGTAGACTGATCAGCGACGCTGAGCTCAGCCGAAGACTAGGCCAGCCATCGGGCGACGCACCAGCTTCTGGGGCGCCTTCGACTGCTCCTGCGCATTCGGCAGTACCGGCTCCCGAGCAAGATGGCCAGGCCAGCAACCCGTTTCATCCAGAGGGTCCCGAACCTGATCAGCCGGAAAGTGAAAGTCTCCGTGATCGTGTGGCAAGCGTGTTTCGCGAAGAGTTCGGCCTTGAGGAAGAGGATATCCAAGACCTCCACCAGACAGGTCAGGGACAGATCGGACAATCAGCTGGACCTGCTGTACAGCCGATCATCACTGCACATCCAGACACAGATCCGCCGACTATGCTGCAACGTGCCTACGACTGGTTCTGGGGTGATATACATCCTGCGGACGCTCAAGAGCCTGCCCTACCACCCGTCGAAGAGCGTATCGGAGAAGGCGGCAATGCGCAAGAGGCACCATTCGTGCCCATTGAGAACGGAGCACTCGCAATCGATGATGAGACCCAGAACAACGCAAACGAAGGACAGCACAATGATCCGGAGGTCGTTCAAGCCGCGCAAGCGGCTGGTTTAGATGCCGAAGCTGTCGAGGATGCCGAAGATCTGGAGGGAATATTCGAGCTCATCGGGTTCCAAGGTCCAATTATGGGCCTGTTCCAAACGTCCTGCTTCTGCACCGTGCTCGTCGCCGGCTCGGTTTTTGGCGCTGTCGGTCTGCCCTACATTTGGGGCAAACTTGTCTTGTCCATTATTGCATCGCCCCTGCTCTTTCTCGTCCAATCCCCGCTTAGGCTGGCGTCACTCGTCGCAGACACCATCATCGATCTGACGCTGGTCTCGCTTGGTATGATGACCTACGGAGCAGCTAGGTTGGTGGATATTATATTTGCGCCCATCGAGATCATATGGCCTGGGATCGACAAATACGACCATACCCCTTGGATCCTCAGCCGGGCCAAGTCCACAGCCGTGAACGCTGCCAACAGAATCTTCGATCTGTTCTTGATCAGCGAGCCAGCCGCCGATGTTGATGTCGGTTGGAGTCGAGCCTACCTCAGTGCTTCAGTTCACGCACACGCAAGTCTCACGAGCCTGAAGGACTCCGTCAATGCTGTCGTCAACTCCACGGGCCATACCGTGACGGCGGCAGTGGACTTCATCGCCACAGGCTCGCCCTCTGTGGCATGGGACAGCTCTGTGAAAGCACTCTCGCATCTTACGGAACTGCCTGCAAAGGTAATGGCCGGGCTAGACAGTGCTGTGCGCTACATTCGCCCGGTGATCAGAGCATTCAGCAGTCTAAAGACGGGCGCGCTCACTTTCGAGACTACCGAGACTGCGATGGATCCATCGCTCGCCTACTGGAGCACAACCGATCGCGGACTGGCGATCTTGACTGGCTATGTTGCGTTGGCTATCATTGCAGCCATTTACGTCGCGCTCGATACTCCCATTACAAGCACGCCCTCCGGCCAACGCACCGAGAAGGTCATTCGCGATAGCCTCCGGCAAGCAGGTGGTGTGTTGAAGGTCATCTTCATCATCAGCATCGAAATGCTGGCTTTCCCCCTCTACTGCGGTCTTTTGCTCGACTTTGCCTTCCTTCCTCTGTTCCAAGCAGACAACATCGCCACGCGCTGGGCTTTTGCTGTCCGCGCACCAGCTACCTTTTGCTTCGTGCATTGGTTTATCGGCACCTGCTACATGTTTCATTTCGCACTCTTCGTCAGCATGTGCCGGAAGATCCTTCGCAAAGGCGTGTTATGGTTCATTCGCGATCCTGACGACCCGACTTTCCATCCTGTCCGGGATGTGCTGGAGCGCAATGTCACCACGCAGTTGCGTAAGATCGCTTTCAGCGCGTTAGTATACGGCGCGTTGGTCATCTTGTGCCTGGGTGGCGTTATCTGGTCGATCGGCAAGTTATTCAACGGCATCTTTCCGATCCACTGGATCTCCACGGAGCCGATACTGGAATTCCCTTTCGATTTGATGCTGTACAACTTCCTCACCCCTTTGATTTTCAAGCTTTTCAAGCCCTCCAATGCGGTACACTCAATATACTCCTGGTGGCTGAGGAAGTGCGCGAGAGGTCTGAGATTGTCGCATTTCTTGTTCGACGACCGAAGAAAGGACGAGGAAGGAAGGCATGTGAGGCGTTCATGGGCGACGTTCCTTGCGTTGAAGAAAGGAGACGTCGAGAACCCTTCAGCATCGGCCGAACGTCAGATCACAGAGAATGGCGAGACTCCCGAGGTCTTCTTCAAGCGGGACGGGAAGTACGTCCTGACGCCTTGCAACGATCAGTACCGGCCGCCCAAGCCTGGCGAGGCATTCCTTCACGCAGACGACGAGGACGTCTACATTACCGACAAGGAGGGCAAAAAGCACGAACATTTTACCAAGATCTACGTCCCACCGTTCTTCCGCCTGCGGGTGACGCTCTTCATGGTGTGTCTGTGGATTTTCTCGGCTTTCACAGGACTATGTGCAACTCTAGTTCCGCTCGTGTTTGGACGACAGATCTTCAACGCCCTCCTGCCCTCCAACGTCCGGATCAATGATATATATGCCTACTCATTGGGAGCGTACATCATCTGCGGTGTTCTGTTCGCCGTACACAAAGGAGGACAAGGAACCCAGTACCTGCGCGAGAAAGCACAAAGCCTTGATCTTCAAGCTCTGGCTACTGTAATGACTCGCTACAGTACCCGGGCGGTCAAGTGTGCCTATGTCTACGGCTTCCTTGGCGTTGTACTGCCATTAGTCTTCGCCTTGGTCATGCAACTCTACATCGTGCTTCCACTGCATACCTACCTGTCATCTACCATCAGCAGCGGTCCGGCATCAGCAAATGAAATGGCCGCCGCACTCGCCAACGCCACTGTGGTCTGGACGGATAATCCCAACAGCAACACTTCGGCCTATGTGGACTCATTCAAGAAATACGCCGCAGAGCTCCAGAACGGCACCGTCACGCTGCCTGTGACGGGTCCCTCTGCGACTAACCCCATCAGTGTGGTCGAACACACGATCCACCTTTTGGCGGACTACGCCTTGGGTCTCCTGTACGTTCGTATCGCCATTCGATTCATCCTGATGGCTCCGACTTCCCGCGCCGCTGAAGCCTTCCGCCGCATCACTGCGGATGGATATTTGAACCCCAGCCCACGGCTTGCGACGCGGTACTTTGTTCTGCCGTGCTCGTTGCTGGCGGCGGTAGTACTCATCGGCCCACTCGGAATTGCTGGGCTGGGTATGCAGGTTGCAGGAACGCTGGGATGGCAAGGCGGCGTCAGGGGCGCATTGCAAACAACGATCTACCGATACTCATATCCAGTCGTCGCCGGACTGGGCGCCCTGTTCTGGGCGTTCGGTGTGGTAGGGTCGGTAGTCAATAAGTGGAGAGCGAGCGTGAGAGATGAGGTCTACCTGGTCGGCGAGAGGCTACACAATTTCGGAGAAGGCAGGCCACCAGTCGGCAGCCGTAGTGTGGTGAGGAAGGAGAGGTAGTGGCAAGCACACTCTTTTGATCCATTGATTTAGCGTTGGCGTTTGGAGTAGAAAGGCATAGAAGATACCTCTCAGCTCACAGAGCTTACGAACAGCGAAGATACTCCGCGTACAGAAGAACCTCCTAAGATTTCGACATGTTTGCCACATTTGCCTTCTGTTTGCAATCACTCTCAATGGGGTCCAACGATTCTGCCAAGTTCTCATGTCTTGCAACAGCATTACAGCGGTTCTGTGCCACGATTTCAATCGTGAAGCCTGCCGGATCGGAGGAGGCCCTGATTTGTGGTAGATCTTGATATAGTACAGTGTGTCGCCATAACATATGCCTGCGTAGCTGTGCACACCCTGAGTACGCCCAAACGCCGTCTGTTCCCAGATTCGCAGAACCCGTCCAAATCCTGCGATGCATCAAGCGCCGTCTAGAAACCCGGTGGGTTTAACCTCTGACTGACCCTCGTCCACTTCGGCAACTTGTGAATACCCTTCCTATACCCTCGAACCTTCTTGTCAAAAATGCTGTACTTGTCCTTGGGCAACATCTCTTGTTCTGTCGGCATCTCCGCCCTCCATCTTGATATCAACCTCAACGTGCCCTGCTCCTTCGCCTCATTCGCGAGTAGCTTTCCGGTAGGCAGGAACTCTCCTTGTTTGGGGCCCTTTCCATGTCGTCTTTGGCCCAGAAGAATCGCTGTGGGATCATGAGCGGCTAGCAGCCGTTGTCCTTCAGCGGTTGTTTCGAGATCGGAAGTCGTTGCGGTGCCGTGGGTGGCTTTGAGGGCTGAGGAGAGTTGTTGTTCCGAGGCTTCGGCTTGCTCTGAGGATGGTTGTTGGTGGGAGGTATCGAGTGCGGTTTTGCTGCGTTTCAGCGCGGTGTCCAGGACGGCGACTACGTTGTCGACGCGGCGCATGCGGCGGCGATGGCGGAGTTTTTGGGGAGCGGAGAGGCGCCAGGGAATTTTCCTGGGAGAGGTCAGCGAGAGGATGCAATTAAAGGGGATGAATATTTCTTTACCATAGCAGACCTACTGATAAAGGCGCACTGGGTTTGAATGCGCCGAACATGATGTGCTGTGATCGTGAATTGGTGATGCCGTTCAATGCCTCTCGAGATGCAGTTGTGAAGTCCGCGGGAGAGAGATCGGACTCAGCTCCGCTGGCTCTACGCTTAAGGTTTGAGGAAGGGGATCTCACGTTGACTTCCACGGACGATTGAACATCGACGAACCACAGGGAACATGTCGTACTACTTTGCCATCATCGGCACTCGCGACAATCCATTGTTCGAGTTGGACTTTGGCACGTCCAAGATTGGCGGCGATGGACTTGCACGATTCCGAGAAGAGGCCAAGCATATGAACCAATTCATCGTACACGCCGCTCTGGACATGGTGGAAGAGGTCCAGTGGAGCACAAAGGAGCTGTAAGTTATCGTTGTGTCGGACCAAGAGCTCAACTAACACGTTTCAAGATACCTCAAAAAGGTCGACAGCTTCCAGAATAATCACATCCATGCGTTCTTGACCGGCGGCAACGTGAAGTTCATGCTCCTGATGAACCCAGATCCTGCCTCGACACCTTATTCAAGCTACCCGACCGCGCCGTCCCAGCGAGCAGGAGCTCGTCAAAGTACATTGATCGCCAACAACCCAAACAGCCAGCAGACTGAAGAAGCTGTACGACAGTTCATGACAGAGGTATGATCGGCAGATACTGACCAGCACAGAGCCGCGTGCATGTCGACTACAAAGCTGATCCCAACGCGCCTCTAGGTCTACGAAAACTGGGTCAAATGCATTATGAACCCTTTCTACACAGTCAACCAGCCTGTCACGAGTCCTGTCTTCCGGAGCCGCGTGAGCATGGCCGCCAAGAAGTACCTCTGAGTGTAGACTGCTCCTCAAGGAGACGCAGCATATCTATGAACGATCCTCAGTCATCCAGCCTCTGGAACCACGCAAGCCGTGCAATGGATGCATTCAAGCGAGAACATGAAACAAATGGGCCGTCATGCGTCGCAAGCCATACCACGCGAGGGGATTTCAGCGAGCTTGTCAAGCATGCATATCACATTCGCCAAACAGCGCCAGCTCTTAGCTACCACGGATGGACTTGGAAGGTGCTGATATCGGCGTGAAATCACTTCCACGGTGCAACGACACGAATCACTCGCAGCGCTACTCCGACCATGGAGCTTGGCATATCAAGCCACATCACTGGTAGCTTCGCAATGACCACGCGTCGATCGAATGGATGCTATCACACACGCTGGCGAAAATGCAGGAGCCTTCTTCCCATACCCCAGCCTCGCGTAGTACGCGGCCACGGCGACGCTGGCCGACCAGCGCCAAGGAAACACACCACACACTATAGCGCCAGCACCACATGCAAATGCGAACGCCGGAGGGCCGCGGTGCAGTAGCCCAAGTGGACGCTGCATCATTAAGGTAGTGCTCGGCATCGAGGGATGAGGTCTAGAAGGACGTATCAACCACAATCGTGAGGAAAGCGGGGCAAATACCAAAAGCGTGGGGAAGCTGGCCGCACAACACTGCTATGCAAGCATGCAAGCTCGCGCACTCCTCCACTTCCCGTCGATCACTCTCCAGCCATGCAGATTCCTGCATCCTGTTGCCGCGATGTTCTGGAATCTCGATAGCCCTCGCATCGAGACGAACTTGCGACCTTGACCTGTTCGTTCAGCACTATCGCATCCTCTCACGTGCCGGCGATCCGCACCTCACCCACACTTTCCGTCCCTTCGCTTTGCGCACGTTTCGTTGACCGCCAGTATGACGGCCTTGACAAACACACATCCAGACGTTTCGTACGCACGAGGTCGATCCCTGCTATACCGCTCCTCGAAGCTCGGGGCGAAGAAAATCCGATGTATTCAATGACATCGCTGCTTGTTTTCGAGACCTTTCCGCTATGGCTTCAAACTCGACCTGCTCAACAACCCTCATGGGCCTCCTTTGCTGTCGTAATACGCACATTGAGGTTCCATTCCCTCGCTTCCGTGCATACCGCAGCTTGCATTATCCTTCCTGCTTGTGCGACACACCGAGAACAGCTCTTCGATGGAGTGTTCTGTGGACTTTCTAGCTCGAGCCACACCCAAACGAACGTCGCTTACGTGCATGTCTCGTATCGATGTAGAAGAAGCTACCGAAGACACGACGAGGACGATGCTGTCGTGGGAGTCGAATTCCATGTCACTCCCAGCTCAGCATCAAAAACGACAGAGTCATCGTAGACAAGACGAAACTACCGCTCGTCGCAGACCACATGGATAGATATGACGCGTTTCCAACCGCGCTCTCTCCAACTCCGACTGGTCCACGAAGTGCCCAAGTACCGTTCTCACCGACTCGACAACCACGTCTCGGGGTATGCGTTTCACAGCGGCTGAAGATTGGGGGATCAGCGGGACGTCATTGTCGGTATGCATACACTGGAGGGTGTTCCACGTTGTTCGCCTCATTCACCGGTCTGTGCCGGTCTATCGCCGAGGGGCGGAAGATATGTGTTCTGAAAGGGTCAGCGCTTTTACAAGGTGTCGTTCTGTCGAGGGAAGTGACAGGCAGGTGACACGATCGAAATGGAAGCCGTCGTTACCAATTCTTCTCATTGAATTCATGCATCCGCTACATTGGTATTATCAATCATCCTTTCTTCCGTGCTGTCTTCCATCAATCATCTCGCATTGCTGCGCGGGTATCTTTCTGCGGTCCTGTAAACTCCGCCTCAAGTGCAATAATCATCAAAGCCAAGCCAGAAACGCCGTACATGCAAAATGCAGTCCTATGCAGACAATCTCTCGATAGCGCCGGTCAGATCGACGAAATCTCGCATCCCCATGCTCAAGCGCTCGCGCGCCCGTGCTCCTGCCGGGTCGCCTAGGTGCCTTGCATAGCTTGATGCTTATGCGGTGCGTATGCATCTTCATGCACCATTCATGTAAGCGAGCGTCAGCCGCATCGAAGAGGTGTCGACCATCCGTGCAGCCCATGGTCGTGGAGGAGAGTTACTCAATCGTGTCGCGTACGGCCTGTCCGACGCTTGTCTTCAGATGAGGTGATACAAAGTGGCGAAGAGAATCCGGGGCCCGTTCCACAAACCAGCGGTTCATCATCGTTCCTTTGAGTGCGAGTGTGACATTCCACGACATTGCACATCCAGAGCCATCGTTCGATCAAGCTACTTCCCAGTCCAATCACCGTCTCCTTCCTCGACCTTCATCATTCTCGTCAACCTGCAGCTCTTCGTGCGCAAGCTGCTCTTCAGCCCTTCTCTCAGCCTCGACATCCTCACCGACCGTGTACATGTTCCAGCTCGGCCTCCGCCACACGTGCAGCTTGCCAGACAGTGTGCGATTGAACTTCAGTCCGGGACGTTCCGAACATCTTGCCTGGCGACGACGTTCGCGAGCGCGTTCGATGAGGACGGAGACAGGTAGATCGGCTTCGTCCTCGTCTTCGGAGTCGTAGAAGTCGTCCTCATCAGTTGCATCGTAGTCATCGTCATGATCAGAGTCGGCGGCGTCGATGCTGAAATTTCGCGTTGAGCGGACGGGGTTGCTGGAGAGGTACGAAGGTCGGCCGGCCGTCTGCGGAGGTTTGCTGCCAAAGACGGTGCTCATGCCAAATCTATCGTCTCGCGGGTCAGGTGAATTGTCCGGTGTGAGTTGGGGCATGTCTGAGAGGAGCGGCGTCCATGTGCGGAGCTTCGGGTCGGAGTTGGATCGATTGCGTTGTACGGCACGTTGCAGAGCGCGTTCTTGAGACTTGAGCAGCGAATTCCATCTGTCGGGAACGTCTTCTTGGTGAGCTTCGGCGGTGCGACGGTCGGAATCGAAGAGGGCGAAGTCGGTGATGCCCGCATCCCATTCCACTTCTTCACCATCGTCGTTATCGCTCGAGTCGGCCCAATCTTCGTATTCGTACATGGCGACTGGCGATAGGAAGTGGTCTTCGGGATGTTTGTTGAGATCGTCCTCAAATGGGTCAGGCTTGTATTTTGTATTTATTGCGAGCTGGCGGTGTCGAGGAATGGCGAGCATGTTGTTTGGTAGTGATTGCGTTGACAAATGCAAATTAATATCGTCGGTGGCCTTGTGACCAGAAGTGGGTGCCTGAGATGTCTGAGGCCAAGTCTGACTTCGTCCAGGTTCGAGTCGTTGGTTGTGCATCGCAGGATGCAAAGCGGGCGACGACATGGTTATATCAAGCAGTGTGGAGGCGATGTGGTTGTGGAGAAAGACCCCGGAACGCGAGAGCTTGTCCGAGACGAGAAAGCGTGGGATGTATCCAACCAGCGGGTGGACGCGGCCTCGTCCGTTGGACGCGGTGTGATGCAGTCTGGATTGATCTGCAGCAGTGCCGTAGTTCAGGCGCAAGAATTTCCGTGTTGTATCGAGGGAATCGCTGTTTTGATTCTTTAGTGCGATGAACGGTGAGAGCGGTCGACGATGAAATTCTGTCTCGATCGACCAACGGTTCAACGTGGCCGTGCCGGCTCGACGGCCGGGAAAATGGAGACCGCAAGACGAGGCTGAGAGGTTGGACACTATCGCTGGCGACAGAGGCGGGTTTGCATGTGCAAATGTGGGGTTGCTGGTGATGTGCAGCCAGGGTGCTGCGATGCGCAAAGGATCGATGAAACTCGCGCTGCAGCGATGCCGACCACCTTCCTTTTGGCGACGTGCGACCGCAGGATTGTCAATGTTCTGGTCGAGTCGCACGAGATGGAGCAGGCAGGCGGACTATGTATGAGTCCTGCGAGGCGTCTGCCTAAGCACACACGGCAAACTGATTACTCCACCACTCAAATGGGGCGGAGTTAAGGGTGCGTCAGACAATGGGTCAGTATGCTTGAGTTTAGCTGTGGAGTCAGCCCCGAACAAGGCGACTGCAGGTGATGAGTCGATGACTGGACGGGGCTAGTTTCAGTGGCCTCCGTGACTTGGACAGTATGCACCCATCAACGCCTTGGGAATGTAGGCATTTCAGGTTTGCCCAGATAGTGGTTGACGATAAGCAGAACTAGAAGCGGCCGTGGTTGGGCCCAAGTCAGCTCGGCCGAAGGCTGTACTCATCCATACCTAGAGGAGCCATACAGTCTCAAAGTAGACGATTCTGCGTCAGCATAATGCCTACCTTCCCAATGAATGACTCGAAGCAGAAGAACAACCACGCCGCCGCATCGAGCGATTCGCCATTCCACGTAGTACCTGCAGGGAAGACCAAAATGCAGCAGTTCGCGCGATTCCGACGACGCGAAGCTCCATTTCATCATCACAGTCGCCGCCTTGCACGATCGCAGAGTCGGCGTTTCAATTCGCGAATCGTGAAAGGATGTGAATCCCCGCGACAGGCGCCAGTAGCTTGTGAGGTGCAGTAGCGCAAATGGAATATCACTGTGTACGGCTCATCATCATTGTTCCCGCCACATCCTCGGGCGGTGTGTCTCGGCTCTGTGGGTGTACTGCTGATAACGAATCGGCACGTGAAGGTGGTGATGGACAATGACCTTGATCGATGGTGTTGATGAGAGGGTGTGGTGATGAGGGAAAGAAGAGGTCATCTGCGCCTGTGGAAAAAGGGAGCGTGGAGCGGAGGAAGGTTTAATCGCCGGTCGGGCGAGGCCGGAGAATTCAAGGGCTCCGTGTAAAGTCTAATCAAGCTTGAATCAATGTTCCGTGGGCCGCGAGATCCAAGCCAGGATGTCCCAAGGACGACTTCAATCCATCTCAACCTCGTCCGCAGGTATGCACTCCCAGGGCTACATACCTTTTCCACCTTGTCAATGGCAAAATCGCTCATCGAAGCACAGAGAGCAGCCATGGAACCCTTCCTCCGGACATCAGCCATATCATTCCCAAACCAGAACGCCACCAGCTGACATCGAGCCGACTGCATGACCACCGCACTCTTTCGAGATACCGTGGCGTCTGTCTATCAACCTGCACAACGTCTCACACCCCCAGACGCCAGATATGCAGTCATCACTCTATTTTCACAATGCACTCGACACGCAAATGGACCGCATATGGATCGTGGTCGCCAGGGTGGCCTCCTCGTAACGCGCCCGCCAGAGAAGATCTTCAAATCCTAAAATACCTCGTCCGCACCCTGCTACCCAATGTGCTCGTTGACTGCCCGAAATACCTCGCCCATACCTTGCAACTCGATATTCTCTCATACCCTCCATCCTTCCAAATCCCTCAAATCGCATCGTGTGAGTGACAAAAGCTCTCCGAGACACTCAAGTCTCAAACTCCACACCCTCACACAAGGCTGCAGGGGCCAACTGAGACATACATGCATAAGGTATGTCTACTTCAGCTCTTCCAAATCCCTCTTTTCCTCTCAGCTGCTGCCTATCACCACTTCCTTTGTCCGAAGCTTGATCTCGGAAGAGTCGAACCGGGCACACGGGTCTTGGATTGACTTTGTTTTGACAGTTCCTCTGCTTGGAGTTGGGGAGTGTGACTAAAGTCATGCGTGCGGCTTTGTATGGTCAGAACCTGATGTGGCGAAGGGAGAGGTCGAGACGGATGTGCGGCAGCATGATGTGCATTGTTGATCTGTACATGCCGGTAGACGAATGTCTCCCGGACTTTGGCGGGGTCAGTGGAGTGATATACGAGATGTGAGAGCAAAAGACATTCAGACAATTTTTGTTTTGCAACCCATTACGTCCTATCCCTCAGCTAATCTATCAACACTCGCTCGAAAGACCTGCCGCAATGATAGAAGTCGCTCGGTCCCGAATCGGTCGCATGTCTCCCATGCTGTATGCTGCTCCGCCAATCCTGGGCTCTCCCAATCTCACCTCAGATCCAACACCAGATCGAGGTTCCTAGATGCGAGACAACAAACGACCAGTGAACACATAACACCTTGTCAACGCATCCTTCCCTTTATCCCTCCATCACCACGTCCTTCCCCTTTCCCTTCCCAGCCTCCTGCTCCACCATCTTCTTCAACGAGCTCATTGACAGATCATCCGGCTCAACCACATAGCTCGGCATCTCCTCCGGCTTCAAATGCTCCGCGCGAATTGTGCGGCAAGTCAGGGCGAAACGCAAACACTGATCAGCCACGACGGTGTGCTCGAGGTACTGCTGAATCTCGTACCCTTCCATGAGCACAATATCGCCGTGGTTCAGCGTGATGTTAACCATATCCTTGGCGAAATTCGGGCGCTTGGGGTAACGGAGTCCGAGTTCCTTGACAATTTCGGCGCGGCGCCGCTTGTAAGCTGCTTTGTCGGTTGTGCGCAGGGGCTGGAGTTCTTCCCAGGCGGCGAGTCGGCGATCGAAGAGTTCTTCTGGACTCACTTCGACGCCATCGATCGTAGTGCCAGCACCGCCAGGAACAGGACGGTCCTCAGTGAAGAGGCCTTGCTTGGAACAGCCGAGGTGGTGCTTCTGCTTCATGCGTAGATTCATCCTCGCCTTACCACCGAGTGAGAGAGTGGCGATGCGAGGGCCAAGACCGGATTCACCATCGTCGTGGTAGTCGATCTTTTGACCTTCCATGTATGCGAAGATGAGTAGCTCGTTCATGTCTTCGTGGTCGATAGGGTCGAGAAGAGTTTGCGAGGCCCAGTTGAGGTTTGCGCGAGCAGCGCGGACGGGCCAGGGCGAGTCTGTGAATGGAAGACACGCGCCACCCGCGATGAACTTGTACGGCATACCATAGTTCATGGAAAATGCCGTCATGTAGTCACCGATTTCCAGTTTGTCGGGCTTCTTGGCTGGTTTCTCCTCGTCCTGGTCGTCGTCGTCGAATGTTGCATCCTGCGGCTCTTCTGTGTCCTCTGGACACTCGTCCGGGAGTTCAATATCATTTGCTTCTAGGATGGCCACCGCTGCGGTCTCGCGTGTAAGATCTGGTGCTCCAATCGACCCTGAGATTAGTTGTTCCAGAGAGCTTCGCTCTGTCGCAAGACTGGCAACCATATGGGAAATCCTCGGCACAATAGCCTGAGATTCATTTGCACTGTTCTTCCGCATCTCGAAGTCTTTCAGCTCTTGTAGAAGTTCTTCTGCCGTCGGCAAGGGCCGCATGGGTGACATTGGGTCTTCTTTCAGCGACTGTTTGCTCTGCAATGGTGATGCAGATCTCGTCTCGCCTGCAGGCTGGAGTGTTGATTTGGAGGTGGTGGCTTGGTTCTTGACACGACTCTTCAGCTGCTTCTTCACTGTAGCATCTGTGCCACGGCTCATCTTCTCGACGCCGAATCGCCGACGCTGCAGATGCAGATCCATTTCCGGATCTTGGGTCCGCTGCATGGCGGCAAACATTTCATCTGGCCCTCCAGGCAAGCTGTTGATCTTCTTGTTAGACACAGCGTGGATGAATGCGCCCTCGATGCCAGGAATGGTGTACCTGTACACCTTGAACCCGTGTAGGTAAGTGACAGACACATCAGCTCCGCCACTGTACTTGTTGCGAGCGAGAGCTGGCCCATCGCCAACATTCTCCCACGGTTGATGCAGCATTAGCGGAGTGACGGGGATGTGGTTCGGAAAATTGGTGTAGGTGCAGGCTGGATTGTCGCATTGCCAGCCCTTGAAAAGACGGCGATGACTGCACCGGCCACATTCAGGGCAACAAACACCGCGTGTATTGATAGCAGTCAGATTGTCGCCAATTACATGGCCGACATCAAGCGCGGGCGGCTTGACGCTGTAGGGCGCTTCTTCGACCTGCCATGGGCTTCGATGGAGAAGAAAGGCTGGATTGTAGGGCAGGTCGCCATATGGAGCTTCTTCACCAGTCGGGAGCTGCCAGAAGAGCGGGCAACCTGCAGTGAGACACATCCAGCCAGTGAGATAGATCATCGGATACTCGCGGTTGCAGTGCGTGCAGGTGCCTTTTACCAAGTCGACAGCACCGGCCAGACGTTCCTCCTCCGTGAGCAGGGCTTGTTCAGGCGCATGCCATACCTTCTGGGTGGAATCAAGACGCTCAAAGCGGTACTTGATCGTGGTAAAGACAGTGTTGCCTTTACCCATCGTCTTCTCAGCCCACACCGCAATTGGTTTGAACCACCCAAGGACATTGTATCGGTGAGGCATCTGGCAGATCGCGCCGTCGCTCTTGCTTCCGCAGATGATGATCAGTGGATTCTCGTGCTTGATGTCGTTTAGCACAGCCTGAACCTGGGACTCATTCACACTGTGGTCTGACTTCGCGACCAATCGGCCAGTGGATTTATCCGTCATCATCCCTCCACCTGCGCCTCCAATGATGACGTCCGTGTCCATATACTCTCGACAGCGGCTTCCACCATCGTACAGGAAAGAATAGACGTGGTGATCGTTCTGGTGGCATCCGCTCTGCGGCATCTTGAAGTATGGCACAGTCTCGCAGAGCGCTTGTCGGCTGTCCGCCCACACTTCCGGCGCACCCTGAGGGAGCGGCTTCAGGGGCACTGGCTCGCGGTGGGTGAGCTTTTGGGAGAGAAGAAGTGCTTGAGGGTCGATGGAAAATTCCGAGATGTCCTGAGCAGACGGCAGCGTGCCAGGAGGTGTTAGCAGTCCTCCCGGAGCGTTCGATCGAGCAGTCTGGGCTGCGGGTGTAAGCATCAGGGCGGCACTCTGCTTCGCAGAAGCCTTCTTCGCAGGAGGTTCCATCGGCGTGGCTGGCTTCTTGGTACGAGTCCTCTTCGGAGTGGCTTTCTTCTTGATTGCAGAGGCCGTTGGTGTCGAAATCGGCTTCGACACAGTCTCCTTTTTGACTGCGGACTGTTTGCCCAGAGGCTTCCTCTTCGTAGCGGCGACACGTGCCTTCTTCTTGCCCACCACTCTCTCATCCTCGGATGCATTCGATCCATCCTGCTCGACGTCCTCGTTCGCGTCGGCTGTGTATTCGTCTTCTTCAAGTCCATCACTTGAGTTGTCTTTGATCCAGCTGGGAATGCTCAGCTTGACTACGAGCTTATCCACAATTGAGCTTTTCTTCTGTCTCGATCCTCGTCCAGCCTTCTTTGTCGGTGGCAGAGCATCTTGTGCGCCTAGATCGTTCACACTAGCTTTGCGCTTTCGGGTCTTGCCAGTTCGAGAGACAGGTGCATCGGCTGAATTTATGACTTTGGTGTCAGGCGCTTCGAGCACAGCAGTCATCTCGCCGAGGGTGCCGTATCGATTTGCTTTCTTTGACGCTCGGCCAGATCGAGTCTTGACTATTTGCGAGATTTTGGAAGTCTTCGACTGCGTTGCGCTAGCTTGAGTTGGTGAAGCTTGTGTATCTTCAACCTGTTCTGCCACTAAGTCGGCGTCCTTGTTGTGTGCTGAAGTAGAGACCGTGGTTTGTGTTGACTTCAGTGAAGCTTGATATGTCTCTTCGAGGTCTAATGGGGGATCGGACAGCTGACTCGAGGCAGGAGAACCAGGTGACGTCTGATTGTCATCTGCATTCATCCGCATGTTCGACTCGACCATATTCACCTCTGTCAGCTGCATTTGCTCCTTGTGATCGAGAGCTTGAGGGCCCGCTCTCGAGACTCTCTCGCCTGGCATCTGTTTATCGCTAGAGGGCTCGAAGGTCCTGCGCTCAGTCGAATGTCGCTCTCGGGAGACCACGATGTTTGACTCTGGCGAAGATGGAGAAGCCTCCTCGCCCGGCAAGGTCAAGGTTTGAAGCACGGCTGGCCAGTCGTCGACGTTCTTTGCGCCTACCGCCGTTTTCGTCGCCGAGGGTCTCCGCTTGCACGGACCTTTCGGAGCAGTCACTCGTGTTTGTGGACGTAGTATCGGCTTCGTGATACTTGCCAGTGAAGTTGGATTTGGGCGCAAAAGGCTCTGCTTCTTCGCCGGGATGTTATTGCCAGACGATGCAGTGGTCGCAGTGACCGGCCTAGTCGATGATCGTCTTCTAGAGAACGAGGTCTCGTCTTCCTCTCCTCCGTGCCCTGCTGAGCTGCGCTCCAGACTCTTTGCACCATTGTCTCTACCCCCAGCGTCCTTCACCTGCTCTGACTTACTATTGAATGCGGCATTAAAGGCTGCAGCTTCAGCATACATCGGCTCCGCTTTGATTGTCCCCAGGTGACGTCCAGATCGGCGACGCTCTTGGAACTGGCTCAGATCCACATCGATTGGGGTGTTGGAAGGCGCCATTGCGACTGAGAAAGGCTTGGACGGTGTTGTTGTTGGTGAAAGCGTGATGGATGAAGCTTGCAAATCATTTGAAGCTTGCAGGCTTCTGATTAATTGAGTCTGTCCAAAGCGGCTGAAGTGATGGAAATCTGGCAGTGCGAGCACGTGCAAAACTTGAAGCTTACAACGAAGTTTGGAGTGGATGCTTTGGCTCTCCTCGGCGAATGAGAATGTTCTGCGATTAGCTTGTCTCAATGCAGCCGTTTGTGCCTTTCCATTCGCACGTGTAAGGTCGTCCAGAAGGAAGTGAAGGTGGTGGAGCTTCAGTCGCCGACCTGCGGAAGCCGCGGAAATTCTTGAAATGCAGTCGCGGTGCCCGGATCGCGATGATGCATATTATATAATCCGATTGTGATGCTCTGGTTGGTTGATATATGATGGAGGAGGTGGTTAGAAAGAGGACTAGAGATCGAGTCATCCTTCTCAGTGTGAGGCGCACGGACGATGCGTTCCCAATGGGCGGAGTGCGGGCCGACAGTGGGGAAGATCGGCCGGGATCGTTGAAGTGAATGAACCTCTGCGGGTTGATGCGATCTGCGAGGATTTATGGATAAGGAGACTGAACATCAAGACCACGCGGCTCACTGACTGACTTGAGTAATTGCCACTGACATACAAACCAGTGCAGAGTCGCGCGAATGATCCGGCACAATTTCTTTCATATGGCACGAAATTCGCGGGACAATTTGCAAAGGTGACCTCGTGCAAGTAACTCAGTGGAACAGCTCACTACTCGTGCAGATAGATCAGCGAGGCATGATTCTAGGCGTACAGGTAAGTTGGCACGACAATGGAAGTCAGGTTATGCTAGATGAGCGTACAGAGAAGTTAGCAGACATGGTAAGTAGACGTACGAAGAGCATGCGTTGGAATGTCAAGATGTTTGTATTCTGCAGCTTGCTACTGCGTGTACAAGAAGAGCGACGCTGATCTACTATGCATAAGTCTCTGCCAAGAGTGAATTGCGCTTTCATCACCTCCCCTGAACGTGCTGATGTGAAGCCATTCTATCGTCGCGGCCAGAGAAGCTCGACGCGTGTGAGCATCTGCTACTGCGTGGAGTGGTCCCAACCGCGGGCGTTCCGCAACGTGTACTCCGGACATGCCTCCCACCCTTCAACTTGCCCGGAAGAATAGCTCGCTAAGCTCATCCTCTCTGGTCTTTCTGCGCTGCTTTTACTCCCCAAATATGCTTCTCGCGATGCGCTGTGTGATGTCGGTATTGGTGACAGAAGAGACAAAAAGGTTCACGATGATGGTCAAGTCAAGCACAGAGCCAACAGACAAGCCAAGCTTGCTCGGCAGAGTAGAACACGCCGAAGATCAAGATGGCCTTCCCGGCTCAGGTGTCTTTGAGCAGCAGAGTCTTGGTCGGATCGCCAATAAATTCTCGACGGAAGTCTGCGATGCGCTGTGCAATCACATCAACGTCTTGAGTCTTGTGAGTGATGCGCAACTCTTTGATGAGCGCATGAAGACCAGTCCGCCACCGCTGTTGACTCTCGGGATCGCTGGCCGGCATGCGCTCCGTGCCCAAGATTCGTAACAAGTCGTTGTCTGTGGGTTAGCCAGAGTCCCTGGTCAGTATGCTGCGTACTGAACCAATATTGCGTGAAGGGATAGGACGAAGTGTAATGGTGGAGTAGGATAAGAAGATTGGCCAAATCGTCGTCGAGTCGCCAAAGGAGTGAGTGCTTCCGTGCCTAGCTTGGAGTGCCAGGTCGTGCATGATACTCACCGGATAGATCCACTAATTACATGCGTCAGCTGTGATTCAATGTGACACACATCGGTCTTACTCACTTGTTTTGAAGTGCTGGAAGCCGCAGCCCTTGTCGTTGCAGCGACCGCCCACTTCATACGGACAGAGCTGTTTGTTAGGGTCGATTCTGTGGGAGTACGTTAAGCTTTTGTGTCCGGAGACGGCCTCAAGGAACGAGGGATGGAAACGAAAGTCCTTGAAGCGGGACAGCGGGCTGGTGTATGGCTTGTAGAAACCTGATTCAGCCTGCGGTTGCTGGTGTACAACCACGTGCTGGTCCGAGGCAGGCTGGAGTTCCGGCGCGAGACCATCGTCGACCACGCGGATTGTACTGTCCGTGGCGGTATTAGTTACATCCGTGGTGGGCTGAAGATCGGCGACCAGATCAACACCGGGGGACTGAGCAGTGGACTGCTCTCCAGAGGTCGACTCCTCCGACTCACTCATTGAAGCAGACTCACTCATAGCGTCCGTTGATGCGGGTGATGGTACAGCTACCTCATCTGCAGTCTCGATGTTCTGGCTAGGCTCGTAATCGTCGCCATTGTCATCGGTATCATCGTCGGCCTCATTCGGTGACACATTGGAGGGATCAACTTCTTCGGCGGGAATTGGAGCCCCAGCGTCATCTGCACTGCCAGATTCGGATGTGTTCACATCGGCAGTGAATGACGTGACAGGATCTGGCTGCGGCTCATAGACGTCGTCCATATCTTCATCGTCATCGGGTGGGTACGGGTCTCGGGCGTCGACGTTTGCTCGTGCAGAGAAGGTGGTGCTCGGGTCCTCTAGCAGCGTGGACATGGCGGCTTGCTCGGAGCCCGGCTCGGGTAGACTTGCAGTGCCATGCCCACCACGTTCAATGCTCTGGGTGCTTGATGCGTGTTCTGGCTCGTTGCTTACGTTCTCAGTCGCGTTTGTCATAATTACGTCCGGGGACTGTGTCGAGTCGGGGAGATTGTCGGCAACGGTGTCAATTGGCTCCTCCTCATAGAAATCGTCCTCGTCCATCTCTGACTCGATTTGTTCCGTGGTCGGTTCCTGATGTTGGACTGTGGGTGAAAGCGGTTGTGCAAGTGCGCGAGTAGCTGGTGGGAGATCCACACCTTGAGCCTGCAATTCTAATAAACGACGTTTCAGAGATTCCTTTTCCTGCTCAGCAGCCCTCATCTTGTTCGCGGGCGTTGCAGTGAGTGGCTTGGCCTGGGGGTTCGACTGCACTGCATTGGCGGGAGTGACCGAGCCCGACTCTGGCATGCTGGACGCGTAAGAATCGCCTTCCACCGCTTTGGCGGCTTGCGCGTTTGACTTGGACTTCGTCTTACGGGTCTCAAGACGCGCGATCTTACGCTTCATCTCCTGGACTTCCTCCAACTTGCGCTTCAAGTCCAACCCGGGTGTGCCGGGTGTCGATGCGCTGGCTGGCCCCGGAACACTGTACTTGGGAGGGAAGTCTCTCAGGTTTCCTGGAGGTGACTGCTTGGTGATTGTTTTCAATGGTGTACCAGATGGCGCTTCATCGCCCTCGCGGTCATCTTCTTCGTCGCTGCTTGCTTCAATGATGAAACTTTCGGCCAGATGATTGGCTTGCCCGAAAGGTTGCTGCGTCGCACTGATCTGTCGACTCGGAGCTGCGAGACTGGCAATCTGCTGCGGTCGCTGAATGGTTGACATTACCGATGGCACGATTGGAGATTGGTTGGACTGGGTGCGTGGTACCTCAGGCGTCTGGGTGCGGTCTTTGGCAAAGGTTGAGAATGTTGGCGTTGCAGAAGCTCGAGTTGTGAACAAACCTGGAAGACCAAATCCGCGGCTGATAGATGGAGATGCAGGTGTCGGAATCGACTGCATTGCCGGCTCAGAATGCAACTCTTGTGCACCATGCGCAGCAGACGACTGATCACCTGTGCCGGAAGAATCCAGCGAGATGCCATTGTCTTGCGCATTGACTATGACTGTGCTGCCATTGGATGCCGATCGTTGACCCAGTTCCGCTTGTTGGAAGGAGGGTGTTGCCGGTACAGGGTCGCTCATTGACACTTGAACATTTTGCTTTGCTCGCGCCGCGTTCAATGCCTCAAGACGCTGCCGAACAAGCTCGGTCTTGATCGTCTTCTTTGGTGGCGCCGCCCGAGGAAGCTGTGGCTCGACACGAGTCTCCTCTACTGGCAGAATGGACTGCGCCGGGGATGCAACTTGCAAAACAGAATCCGCAGCCTGATTGACAGGCGTGGAAGCCATTGCCTCCGATTTCTTGTTCTTCGCCGCTTGAAGCTTGGCTAGATACGCAGAGCGGTCGGCCGGTGCAGGTTTTGAGACAGGTCGCTTCGCTGCAGTTGAAGGTCGCTGCTCACTTACGAAAGGCGACACCGAGCCATTTGCCCGTGCTGCCGGCGCAGTATCCGCACTAGGCACTGCCAATTGGAGGTTTCCATAAAGCCGGCGCAAAGCAGGTGTATTCCCGACCTCTTTTGCTATCTGCTCAAATCCATATCCTGCTCTATGCATTTCCAATACGAACTCTTTCAGTGTGTCGCGTTTACTCGGAGGTGATGGCTGTCGCGTGTTGAGTTGTGCTACAGGCGCGCTGCCGCCCATGCCGTTGGGTGCACGTGTATTCGACTGGCCATTGGCGAGTCCAGAAGGCCCTCGTGGGGCGTTCGGAGGAGCGGCGAGGTTCGTTTTCTGACTGGACCCGCGACGCGAGCTAGACTGACTTTCCAGATTAGCCACAACACCTCGAGCTTTCTTCTCCAAGATTGTAGGGCTTCTATTCTGACGTGGACCTTTCGGCGGAGTACTGAGAAAGTCGCGAGGCTGGTGATCGCTTACTTCGCCCTCGTCTACCTCACCATCTTCGCGGTCGACGGCATCGTTCGAGACGACCGCAGGCTGCGTGGGAGGGGCAAGGCCAAGTGGAGTGGCAGTATTTGACACCTGACTGCCCGGCGCGCCTGGTGGTAGCGGCAGTGTACCCGTCTGAATCAATCGAGCGATGAGAGCGAGCTGGTCGGGCGTGATGCCTTGCAAGATTGACATGTCAAAGCCGGGCAGCGCAGCGTTCTGCCCGAAAGCCATTTGTTGACCTTGCGACGTGGCAGAGGGCGTACCGTTGGCGCTTGTCTGCGCGTGCAAGGGGTTGTAGTCTCGTTGAGGGTAATGCGTAGGCAAAGAAGTGTTCGAGGTGGATGGCGGATGTCCGCCAGCGCCGTAAGAGGCTGCTGCTTGCTGAGGCGTCATTTTATTAGGAGGACATGTGGCAGTCACAAAAGAAATGTCCGTCGCGGACTGTGTTCATATTTGACCACGCGCGTCCGAATCCGATCTGCGAAGCCACAGCCACGAGTGATCCCAGTGATCACAGTGACAGAACCGCTCTCGGAAGTATCGGGCTGGCGCAGCGACGATCCTGGAAGGTTGTAGGACAAGGAAAGGTGTCGTTGTATTCCGCGCGTGAATCGCAGTCCAGCCTTTCTGAGTCTTACGCGCTCGTGCTCGTGCAATGACCCCGCAGTGCTGTGAACGCAGTGGCAGTGCATGTGACAGCCGGGGACGGGAACGAAGGAGGATCCCTTATGTGTTGCAGGGTGGTCGAATGATGAAGGACCAAAAACACTTTGATGAAGCAACTCGAGGTTCCTTCCTGGCCAAGACTTGCGGAGTGACTTCCGCAGACGATGGGCCTAAGCAACCCGGCAATGGCCCGGCCCGGACTGTTTGTTTATCGCGGAGAGACGATTGAAAGAGCCAACGTCGCTGTACCATACTATGTGACACCAATTCACGGGTCACGAAGTCTACGCGTGCATCCACGACTCCTGTACATATACGCAAGGCCGAGCTGGACGTTGCTTTGTTATTTTCGACTTTCTCCCCGGACCCGGACACGACGAACACTGATGGCCGAGTAGACGATCACAAGCGCGTACGAGAACACGCGTACGACACCACGGGACGAGTGTGCAATTCTGGACAATATGAGCGCGCAATCACAGAGCGGTCCGAGGTGGAGGAATAGTCCGTTTGGTGGACGAGACGCTGATACGCCCTCTCCTGGACCACCGCCCGGCCACGCACGATCGAAATCCAGCATACAAATGCCACTCAGTCCGACAGGCGAGGGTGGTCATTCGCGAAATCATTCTTTGACGGACCTCAAATTCTCAGGACTCAGCCGGACTGACTCACGACGACTACGCGCTGGATCGGAAAGGAATGCCTCAGCGGGCACGTTTGCACCGCAGTTCATTAAGAACGAAGACCTGGACGGCGCGGCTGAACGCGTGCGTGGTATTGAAGGCGAGAATGATTTCTCGGGCAAGAGATATGTTTGGCTACGAGACCCGGAGACAGCATTTGTTCGAGGATGGGTAGTGGATGAGTTGGAAGGCGATATGATCAAGGTGCAATGTGACAACGGCAGTCAACGCGATGTACCGGCAGACAGCGTGGACAAGGTCAATCCGGCCAAGTTCGACAAGGCGGACGATATGGCAGAGCTGACACATCTCAACGAGGCCAGCGTCGTGCACAACCTCCAGCAACGTTATCAGGCCGATCTCATCTACACCTACTCGGGCCTCTTCTTGGTTACCGTGAATCCGTACACTCCTCTACCGATATACGGGAGAGACTACATCAACATGTACAAAGGTCGGAGTCGGGAGGACACGAAACCGCACATTTTCGCCATGGCGGACGAAGCATTTCGGAATCTGATCGACGAAGGCACGAATCAATCCATCCTGGTCACTGGAGAATCCGGTGCTGGAAAGACCGAGAACACGAAGAAAGTCATCCAATTTCTGGCCTCCGTGGCGACATCGGACACTCCCCGTGTCAAGTCCAGTGGGCGCCAGCTCTCGAATCTGTCCGAGCAGATCTTACGAGCCAATCCCATTCTCGAAGCATTTGGTAACGCGCAGACTGTACGCAACAACAACTCTTCTCGGTTCGGAAAGTTCATCCGAATAGAATTCACCAGGACCGGGCAAATTGCTGGGGCTTATATCGATTGGTATCTGTTGGAGAAGAGTCGAGTGGTGCATTTGAACTCACATGAGCGGAACTACCACGTATTCTATCAGCTTCTGCGAGGAGCAAGCCAGGCCATGCGCCGAGACTTCATGCTTGGAGACAAAGAGGCCGAGGATTTCGAATACACCAAGCACGGCAACGATACGATATCTGGAGTGTCAGACGAAGGCGAGTGGAAGTCCCTTCTGGAGGCGTTCCATGTCATGAACTTTTCAGACAGTGAGCAGACAGATGTGCTTCAAACGATCGCCGGAGTACTGCATCTGGGCAACATTGCAGTCATGAAAGAGAGTTCGCGGGCGGACCAGGCAGCACTATCGCCTGAAGCAGCGGATCCTGTACAGCGAACTTGCAAGCTGCTTGGTATCAACGCGGAGGCATTTGTCAAGGCTCTGCTTCATCCTCGTGTCAAAGCTGGTCACGAGTGGGTTGAAAAGGTTCAAACACCCGAGCAAGTGCGCCTCTCGATTGATGCTCTGGCTAAGGGCATCTACGAGCGCGGCTTCGGAAATCTGGTGGATCGCATCAATCGGCAGCTTGACCGCACCTCATCCGGTGCGTACGCTGATGATACGTCCTTTATTGGCGTCCTGGACATTGCTGGATTCGAAATCTTCGAGGAGAACAGCTTCGAGCAGCTTTGCATCAATTACACCAACGAGAAGCTGCAGCAGTTCTTCAACCACCACATGTTCGTGCTTGAGCAGGAAGAATACGCGAGAGAGCAGATCGAGTGGAAGTTCATCGACTTTGGCCGCGATCTTCAGCCGACAATTGACCTCATCGAGCTGCCGAATCCCATCGGTATCTTCTCATGCCTGGATGAGGATTCCGTCATGCCGAAGGCGACAGACAAGTCCTTCACTGACAAGCTGCACTCGCTCTGGGACCGCAAGACGCCCAAATACAAACGATCGCTGCTCAACCAGGGCTTCATGCTCACTCATTACGCGGCTGAGGTCGAATACTCAACGGAAGGATGGCTTGAGAAAAACAAAGATCCGCTGAACGACAACGTCACGCGCCTGCTTGCCAGCTCGACTAATGCTCACGTTGCAAACTTGTTCGCCGACTGCGCTGAAACCGATGATGTCGAGGGCGCGACCCGCAGCCGTGTGAAGAGAGGACTGTTCCGAACTGTCGCACAGAGACACAAAGAGCAACTGTCGACTCTGATGAACCAGCTGCACTCAACGCATCCGCATTTCGTGCGTTGCATTTTGCCCAACCACAAGAAGAAGCCCAAACAATTCAGTTCTCCGCTCGTATTGGATCAGCTGCGGTGCAATGGTGTACTCGAAGGAATTCGAATCGCGAGGACTGGCTTTCCCAACCGACTCCCTTTCGCAGAATTTCGTGCGCGATATGAGGTCTTGTGCCAGAACATGCCCAAAGGCTATGTCGAAGGCCAAGCATACTCCAAAATCATGCTGGAGAAGCTCAATATGGATCGCAGCTGGTATCGAGTGGGCCTTACCAAGGTCTTCTTCCGTGCTGGTGTGCTGGCTGAACTGGAAGAGAAGCGCGACTCCCTCATCCGAGAGATCGTGGTTAGGTTCCAAGCACTCGCTAGGATGTTCGTCCAGCGTCGGATCTTCAGGAAACAGCAATACCGCGCCGAGGCCACTCGTGTCATCCAGCGCAACTTTCAGGTCTACCGCCAGATGCAAGCCAACCCGTGGTGGCAGCTGTTTGCTCGCATGCGCCCTCTTTTGGGTGCTACAAGGCAATCCAATGAAGTCAAGAAGCGCGAGGAGGAGATCAAAAAGCTTCAAGAACAAATGGCGCTCGAAGAATCCCAGCGTGCGAAAGTCGAGGAGGATCGTCGTCGTGCGGAGACGGAAATACAGAAGATTCAGCATGTGCTCGAAAGCGAACGAGCGCTGGCGCTCGACAAGGAAGAAATCTTCCGCCGACTCCAAGATCGCGAAGCAGAGCTGACTGACAAGCTACAAGGCGCACTCGACGATCAGGATGGCCTAGAGGAACAGATCGATGAGCTAATGGCGGCTCGCAAGATGGCCGAAGGGCAAGCCGAGCAGACGCGTTCGCAGCTTGAACAAGCAACACAGATCATCGAGAACTTGGAGCAGGAAAAGAAGAATCTCAGCGATCGGATCACCGAGCTCGACGCGAACCTCGCGGAGGTCGAGAACAAGCGATCTATGCGCAGCGAGCAGGAGGACGCGCTTCAGCAGGATATCCGCATGCTCCAGAGTCAGCTCAGCTTGAAGGAGCGAAAAATCCAAGACTTGGAAGCCAAAGTTCTCCAGACCGACCAAGATCTGGACATCAAGCTTGCAGCTGCGACAAAGGATCTGTCAGGCTCAAAGAAGCAGATACGCGACCTTTTGGACGAGAACAGATCTATACGACAAGAAATGACCGACCTCTCTGCGACTTCCACCAGCTTCGAGGATCTGATCAAGCGCAAAGACAGCGAATTGGCCATCATGAGGACTGATCTGAAGAGATTTCAGGACGACCGCAAGCGCTTTGAGGATGAGAAACATAGCTTGACCACCCAACACGGCAGTGTACAGACTCGCCTGCGGGACGTTCTCGCTGAGATGGAAGCAATGAAGACTCAGCACATCCAACTTAAGCGCGAAGCGGCCGACGCCAAGCGGGCATTGGAAGAGCAGACCTCCTCTAATGAACAGGCGAAGATCCTCGAGGCCCAGATCCACGACATCAAGGGGGAATTGTTCCAGACACAGACAGATCTAAGCAGAGAGCGCCAGTCTCGGGACGATGTGAAACGCATCGCGGCGGCGGAGTATGACGCCTTGAAGCGTGAACTGGATTCGCTCAATGACTCCAAGGTCACTGTGGAGAAGGAAATGTACGCTCAGTCTGATCTGACAAGAAGAGCGACCGCGTCTCGTGAGGCTGCTGAGAAGGAGCGTAAGGAGTACCAGGCTGAGTTGCAATCGCTGCGTAAAAAGTTCATCGAATTGCAGGAGGCCAAGATCGAGGCTGAAGCCGCTGTCGAGCAGAACCTAAACCGTCAAGCAAGTGAGCGATATGCTGGAGTTCGCAAAGACCTGGACGAGAAGACGCAGCTCGTCGAACAACTAGACGCCGAGCGTTCGCAGCTCGCTAGCGAGGTCCAGCGACTGAAGCGATTCATCTCTGACTCCGACAACTTCAAGCTGCACCACGATCAGGAGAAGCAGCGTCTTGAACGCGAGTTGGTCACAATCAAGGGCCGCTTGACCGCCTCCGAGAACGACAACCGGGCGCTGTTGAACAAAGTCCAGCAGAAAAATCTTGACATTGCTCGGTCTACCTCCAAAGCCAGCGACACGCAACGCGGCCGCGTTTCTCAGCTGCAGGCCGAGAAGCTCAAGTCTGATGAGATGGCCAAGAACCTGCAGCGACAATTGAACGATGCTCAGCTGACCATCAACTCCCTCGAAAAGCAAAAGGAGAAGCTGGCCCTGAACCTCGAAGATCTCAATCACGAAGTTGATCGCGAGCACAAGACCGCCCGCAATGCCGAGACACAATCTTCGACTGCTTCATTACAACTTGCTGAAGCGAATCGCAAACTGGAGACCGAGAGACAATTGCGGACACAGGCCCAGCAGAACACTCGCGCCGTGCAGACTTCCCTCGACACTGTACACAGCGAGCTCAACGAAGCACACGACAATCTTAGACTGCTCCAAAAAGTGTTCGACCCAGAGCATGGGCGTCTGCCATCCAACCTAGACGGCGCCAAACCCGATGTACGCCAGACCGTTGACCTCGCGAAGAAGCTCGAGGCTTCCGAACAAGCCTTGCGCCTTGCTACGGATCGCTTCTCCCGTGCCGAAGCTCAGCTGGAGCACTCTCGAACACAGTACCATGAGGAGCTCCAAGAAAACGATAATCGCCACCAAAATTCGAAGCGCGCTCTTCTTGAGGAAATGAATGCGAACCAAGTTAATGCCAGATCTTCGCCAAACAACATTCGCCGTGAATGGGAGAGCCGTAAGACCTTCTCGCCTGCAGCCGTCAATGCCAATGGTACGCCCACGAATCAGCGCCATCTAAGTAAGGCAAGCAACGACTCAACACGTTCAGACCGTACAGTCGACACCGTGACGTACAACAACCGCATGGATCTCGCTGCGGAAGTTGAGCTGCTGCAGAACCAGCTTCAAATGTCGGAGATGCAGAACCGTCACCTGCAGGCCAAGGTTGAGCGCACTCCCGGAAGCAATTGGCAGGATGATAGTCCTTCTGTCAGACGCGTCCAGAAGCTTGAGCGAGAGAACTTCCGTCTACACGACATGCTCGACGATTCGGCGAAGAAGGTTTCAGTACTGGAACAGAGCATTCGCAGTGGGCAGCTGTCTCTGAAGGAGGTCCAGACCAAGAGTCACGAAGAGCTCTACGACTTGATCAACTCTCAGGAGCAGTCTCGTCGATCTCTGTTAACTTCGCACAATGCCGCCATCTCGGAGCTGGCGGAAGCCAAGACTTCCTTCGACGACATCAAGCAGCACAAGGCTTCTGTCGAGATCGACCTCCGAGATGTAAAGTCAGAGCTTGCAGAGCTCGCATACGAACGCGAACAGGAGGCTGCCAACCACTCGCAGCTATTGCAAGAGTTCTCCGATATGCAGGTTCGTCTTGATGCAGAGACGTCCCGCAGCGAAGACCTCACTGGCAGCATGAACTTGTACAAGGCAAGAGCAGATGAGTACTTCGAGAAGCTCGAGCAAGCAGAGATTGCTGTGCTTAAGGCCACCCGAGCTGAGCAATTCGCCAAATCACAGGCGAAGGAAGCAGAAGATACATGCGCCAGCATCATGTCTGAGAGAAAGCAGATGGACAATCTTGTCGAGGATCTTCAGCGACAGACTCAACAGTATGAAGAGAGGTTGGAGGACATCTCTACGGATCTGCAGAGTGCGCTGCAGGCCAAGAAGCGTCTTCAGAATGAGTTGGAAGACTACCGATCCCAGCGAGCGATGGACCTCGAAGACAAGGAGTCTTCGATGGAGCAAACGCGGAAGAAGTACCAGGGAGAATTGGCCACGCTCACGAATGAGCTTGAGATTGAGCGTGACAACGTCATCCATGCTCGTGGTGAGAACGGCCGTCTTCGTGATGAGCTGGAGGAGCTGCGAAACAAATGGGACGATGAAGTGCTGAACAGCTCTACCTGGGCGAAGGAGAAGTCTCGGTTGGAGATTGCTCTGCAAGGCTTGTCGGACTCTCGCGATGAGGCGGTCAATGCCCACAACGACGCTCAGAGCAAGGTTGTTGAACTGCTCGGCCAGGTGCGCGGTCTTCGCACTAATATCGACGACGTTGCTGCTGAGCGCGACATGCTCGTGAAGGAGAAGAAGGGACTGGAGTCACGACTTGCAGAAGCTGCAAGCCGCCTCGATGATCTGTCCCAGACTGGCACGCCCGCGAAGCGTTCTGCCGCTTTGTCAGACAAGGAGGTCCTGGAGCTCAAGACGAAGCTTGCCCATCAAGAGGACGTCGCCGCTGCTGCAGTCGGCAAGATGCGCCGTGCTGAAGTGCTCGCACAGGAGGTCCAGCGCGACATCGCCAACGAGCGCGAGACGAGCGTACAGCTTCACAAGTCCAAGGCAGCGCTCGAGAAGAGTCTCAAGGACCTTCAGCTCAAGTGCATCGATCTCGAGACCAAGGGGTACTCAAGCGGCAGCCAAGATGTCCGTTTTCTGCACGGCAGAATCCAGGAGGTATGAGCAATCGATTACTAAAATTGCACGAACAATCACTGACCACCTTAATAGCTTGAGTCATCTCTCGAGACACTAGAGAACACTCGCAGCACCGAAGCTCGCAGCGTTCGAAACGTCGACCGAACAGTCAAAGATCTCCAATCTCAACTCGAGCGACGCGAAAAGGCCTCCAAGCTTCTCAATGAAGACCTCAACAAATCCCGCGACAAGATCGAGCGTCTTCTCCAGACCATTGACGAGCTCCAAGCCAGCGACTCCACCGCCCAATTGGCATCCAAGCGCGCTGAGCGCGAGCTGCGCGAAGAACGAGAGAAGAACCTCCGCCTTGAGCGCGAGTTGGAACGTATGGGCGCCGTCTCTCGAGCAGATCGGGAGAGCGTGAGACGGAGTGGCACACTGGCGGCTCTGAGTGATGCAGGCAATGGCAGTCGAAGAGCGAGTTCTCAAACACCTGTCCCGTTCAGCGGAGATGTGAAGATCGAGGTGCCCATGAGGAAAAGCAGCTTGACGAAGGGTTTTTTGTAGATAAGGCGCATGGTGTTTTGGAGAGCGGATCGGAGGCGTTCTTGTAGAGCCTCTGCTTCACCACGGCGATTCTGAATTGACTGGGTGGATATCTGAAGGTATTAGGGCTTGGTTTGGTGTGGGAGGTGGAATGAATTGATGCACGAAGCTGATGATGGATGGCTGTGCTTGTATAGTTTCGTACCTTAGTGTTGCATACCCAGTCTGCAACCAGATCTTCTCAGCAGGGATCATCAACGAGAGTCTTTGCACATTCACAGCAGAGAATGCAGCAAGAAACATGCTCCCACAATGCCCACCAGACTCCCACCAAGCAGCGCCTGGCCTTGTCCAGTCAGGCTCAGATACGCTCCAATTCCCACCAAAATTTCCAATCTCCTCGCATTTGCACGTCGTTCCTTCCATCCGTCAACAATCTCGAACGGCGGTTTTACTGCGCTTGGTGCTTTCAGTGGAATCGAGAACGACAGCGAGACTGGCCGGTGATCGCTCGTAGGCTGCACCGGCAGCGCGGTATACGAATGCACCTGTGGCTGTGCGTCCGACAGAAACAATATGCGATCGCACCAGCTCGGCACTCTGTGCTTTGCCCAGAGCCAGACCTGTTCTTGTCGGCCCTCCAGATTGATCGTCGGAGCTGGTTCTTTGTTCGCTTGTGAGGCTGATGAATACTGCCGTGCGTTGTCTCGTGCGAGTTGTTGTGCGCGGGTAGAGTACTTGTATGTGGGAGGGAATGAGATGTTTGCTTCGGCGAGATGATGCAACGTTCGACCGTTGTTGAGCTCGCGGGTCAATTGATCTTTTGAGAGGAGTTGGTTGAAATGTGATGGGTCGGATTCTGAGGCCATCGGTTGCGGCCAGCTCTCGTGGTCCTTTTCGTCGGGACGTGTGTCGGATGTACGGTAGTTGAGGTCGCCAGCGAAAAAGATGTGTGATGGCTCAGGGCCGAAGATGCCATGTTGTCCGTTTCTTCCTAGCCTAGTTGTCCTGTTCTCCGCCAGCAGAGGTTCGCTCTCTGATGTCTCGCCAGCAATCGACCTCTTTGGCCCGAAGCTTTTGGCCCCATCCTCGAATACCAGGTTCTCACATATAGTCTTCCAATCCTTGTTCCTCCTCTCGCATGCATCCTCCGCCGGCGCCAGATGTGCCGCCACAAAGGTCATCGCCGTCTCTTCCAAGTCCAGCCTCACGCCCACCGCGCCTTTATTACCCATCTCCCAGAACCCAACACCCGTCCCTGCCTCTTCCAAGCCTCTTATCCGCTCCTTCATCTCCTTCCTCGCGAATACCATAATCCCCGTCATGCCCGCATTTCGTGTGACCACATGATCATACACCACATCTTTAGAAAACGCCCAGGATGTCGCGAGGAGTACAGCTTCGCTGAGGCGTGAGAAGAAGGGCGCGAGGAAGGAACCTCCGATAAAGCTGAGCCCGATCGGAGATATCTCTTGGAGAGCGAGGACAATGAGGTCCGGAGGAAGGGAGCCGGACTTGAGACTTGTATACAGGGATGATGCGAAATAGTCGACTTGGACTTCTTGTCGGCCGCAGTTGAAGGTAGTGATTAGGCCGTTCAGATCAGGCATTTTGATCGCGTATATCGATGTCCAACTGGTGGGGTGGAAAGTAGGTTGGTGCTAAGTCGACGTATCGAGCATCTCGTAGATTCTAGTGCAAGGACGATGAGGTATAACCAGTGACGTACTAGTAGTTCCTCCTCGTCTTCGCCTTTATACTTTGGAGGCTCCGCGACCTGCGTCTTCCATGAAGGCTAATCATAATAGTCCATTGCTATGCCAATGTACATACTGTCATTCTACATACACTGAACGACTGTGGAGGTCAACGAAACCTACGCTTCACGATCGCGCGAATGCAAGCTCGTTTCGCCACCGCTACCGTTGGACAAATCACCTCTAGCTCCCATACACCTTGGTACCTTGGTTCTTGCATCTGATCATCCTTCGACATCAACCGCACAAGCTGTTCGCATCGGTCACCATAATCCACGATGCCTGGCCCATCCGTTGTCTGCATTAAGAGGAAGAGAGGAGACCAAGCTCCGGATGCTTTGTTGCTGGAGCGACCTGGCAAGAGACGACTGAATGAAGCGGTGGGCATTCAGTATGTGCGGCAAAGGGATACCACCGATCAGTCAGGAGCTGGTGGAACGGCGAAGCAGCAGGATGGAGAGGAGGCCGGAGCAATATCACATGGAGGCACCAACGGCGAAAGTGCAAGAGTTGCGAAGGAGCGACGTACGTTTCACTTGACGCAGCATCGTCCGACGGAGATCGGCGCGAAAAAGCGGAAGACACGAGAGGATGGAGTGGCCACATTCATTGAGAGGGACAGCAAAAGAAGTACACGGGCTATACACCATCCGGACACTCGCTCTAGCAATGTGGAAGACGTCGCAGCAGCTCCTGAAGCACCGCTGAAGCGACCAGGTCGGCGCGCAGCTGTGACCAACAATAGCAGATCGACCGAGGCTGGCTTCGATCGAAAGGACCAAGGTCTGGCTAACGAACTTCATGCCTTCGCGGAGCAAATCGTTGCTAGCGAGAACAAGCCAAAAGTCATTGCTTTGCCGAAACTCTCGGGCACTCGTAGTCGCGAGTTGCACAAGCAGAGTACGGCGAGACAGGAAGTCAAGGCTGTAGATCAACACGGCGATACCGACATGGACGAGGACGCCGATTATGTTTACGACACGTACGTATTGGCACCCAGTGTGGCTGACGGGGCGGTCCAGGTGGAAGGCAGCATCGATACGGCCAACGTCGGCTATCTGGTGATCACCGACGAGGATCAAGACGTCTGGGAGACGTATCTCGAAGACGATCCCAGCGACAAGGACTGGAATAGCGACGAAGATGATGAGAATGCCGAGGACTGGTACGGCGCTGACTACCCAGACGACGAGATGGCCTCTGACGATGAGTTTGGTCGCGGAGAGCATGGCTATCGCGCTCGCGGTGCAGCCGATGACGAGGAATGGGACGAAGATACTGGAGCCTTCAGCGACGACGAGTATGAGCGTCAGATGAATCCATGGCGCAAACAGACGCCGCAAAGCTTCGCGAGGTATCTGAATGGAGAGGAAGAGAAAGAACTTGCATGAGTGAGGGCGCGAAGAGAAATGTTGGAGTATGATGTGTGTGGGAAGAAGTTTTGCTGGAGCCTGCGCCGAGGCGAAGCGATCATGGTCGACACCAGCCTCCTGAGTGTTCCCTCGCTGTACCCGAACGCGTTGTGCATACAGCACACTGGCGACGGCAATATCTGGCCCCCACGCGGTCGATGACTGCCTTTTACGTAACTCTCTCGCCCTCCAACGATGGAAGGTTCCACCTCTTTCAAGAATATCTCTGGCCATTCAAGCCGCCATGCCCTAATGATATCGTTCGATCCGCCATAGCCACGCTATCGTATACACCATTATATGCTGCTCCAGGGCCGTAAAACAATCGTGTGCCTCCCAATGACCGGCCGTCCCGAATGTTCCACCGACTCCACTGAGCGTGACTGCGCGTCCATCGTTGTTGGAACAGATCCGGCCTCGAAATCGTGTCTCCACTGTGGGTGTCGAAGATGGCGAGGCGGTGTGATGGTATGATCGGAATGGTGCGTCGCTCAGTGAGGTGGTCTCAGCCTGCGGGAATGTAGCCGATTTGGACGAGGAACTCCTTGGAGAAATTACGCGCGCGTAGTTCGACTTCTCTGCAGTCGGCTGCGAAGGTGCCTGGCCCACTCTTGAGGACTTCAGCAAGGCCCCAGTCGCGTCTAACTCGATAGTAGACAGACGTCAGACCTCCTTTGGACCGCTGACCAAACGTGTCGGCGAAGCGGTCTTCGATCTCCGGCCAGCTGAGGTCTCGCATGATGCGCGCGTACATGATAAAGAACTTCTGCTCCTCGCTGTAAGAAGGTCGTGGGGCACGAGGCTTCCTCGTCATGGGATCGGACGGCGACCACGGCGGACTCGTGCCCGCTGCATCGACGCGGTAGCTCGAGAATGGCACGTGCTGCGGCTGCAGAGGAGGAGTATACTCCGAGGGCTGCGGCCGCGCGTAGGAATCTCCAGATGCCTGCAACGGGACCGACGCAGATGCACTCCGCGAGAAGGACGACGATGATGAAGACGCGAACCCATCCGCACTTGGCGGCCCGCCCGTCACCGTGAACGACTCCTTGCGTCCTGGCGCCCTGCTGTTGCTGCTGCTGCCCGCCGGCCGGGAATTGTCTGACTGCTGCTGTTGCTGCTGTCGCTGCTGCTGCTGCTGTTGGGCGACCGTCTCGGGAGTTGACAGGAGGAGATGAATTGGTATCCTGCCCGAACGTTCGCTTTGCCGACCGGGTCCTTGTTCATCGGCGTCCATTTCTTCAGGACGATGACATCAAGGAACGAGAATGTCTTCGATCAGCAATCAGCAACCGATCGAATCCATTTGAACCCGCGAGACCGTTTGACAAGGTTCTTCGTGCTGCCGAGCCTTAGTGTGCACAACGAAAGTACCGCGCGCGACGTGTAACCTGCGAGTGCTGTGGAGTGTGTTCAGTTGAGGAATCGACCCCGGCGGCCTTCCAGACTAGGTCTAAGATGTGGGATTCGGGGCTTGTCAGATTGGGCCGAGATGGACGAGGAGGCGAGAAGGGCGCAGTAAGCAGAGATGCCGAGATCGACGTCGACGCTGCTGTGCAAGACGCATGTGGGGACTGTGCTTGTCTTTGGGGCAGTTTGTACGAGTAGCGACGTGTGCATGTAGGCAGGTGGATTCACTGTGAGGGGGGACCCAGAGTAGTGTTTCACGTTTTTTCAAGCACGTGCATACGTAGTCGGCATCGAAGCTCGAGGCGGATCGAATGAATAGTGCTGCTTAGTGCTGTTCCAGCCACTCTGGCGGTCTATTCAATTTCGGCTGAGCTGTATAATAAGCACTGACAGTTTACGACTAGAACCGCAGCGGCGACCCTGTCGGGCTGCTTCCGAAGACTGTTGCTGTGAAGAATAGCCCCGCCATGGCCTGCATCTTCACATCGAAAGATGAGATCTTAGATCTTCCACTTGTCTGACCATGATTGGGCCTAGACCACCGCGTGAGCGGTCATTCGAGAAAGCTTTTGCTTTCCCTTCGCGGCCGACAACTTGAATCCTCTTAGTGTCGAGCCTATGGACAAGAGACCATCTGCATCTTGCCGCTTCCCTGCAACCTTTGTCGCGTCGATGCATCGATGATAGGGTAGGCACGGAACGTTTTGTTGCATCATGACGGTGAAACATGGTTTGGTCGTCAGATCAGGCCTGGCTACCGTGTGTCGTTCAATCCGCCGTTGAACGTTGATATGGACAGCGAACGATTCGCATTGTGTTGCTACATGCTTCACTGGCATCATTGTTGTTGTACAGCGCAGTCAAGCAACGATCAGCCGCACGCGACAGTAGTCTCCAACGAATGACTGACTTGTCTCGAAGCTTTGACATGCTCGTCGGGGCCACTCCGAGGATGATAGAACCACGCCATGCGAGGATCCGCTCAGGTACGGTGGGGACGCGGCAATGCCACCGACTCGAGCTCCCCAACAATCGCCTGTCGGCGCTCGGCATGTCCGCGCATGGTTCGCTTTGGGGAGGTTTGGTTGGTTGTAGAGGATTTAAAGTGTTGTGCATCAGCGATGCTACCAGCGGATGTGGTCGATGAAGTCGTCGATGCACAGCCAGATGGCGATCTGACCGACTCCCCGACAGAACCCGGAGTTCTGTCCGAGTGTGTCAACATTACATTTGAATCACGTGGCAACGTCGATTCCCGTACTATTCTTCGATGGACACTGTCTCCATTCTCGGATCTCACCTCGCTGTCCCAAGAATATGCACATGCAACCGCCGTTGCCGCCCTGCCAAGAACAGCCTCGCGGCAGTAGTTGAAAACATCCTCCTCCGCCCTGTGCTGACTCCATTATCAAGAGGCCTGGCAACATATTCAGATGTGTTCACTGTCTGGTCTCTCCTGGACGGCCGTACCTCTATATATCCATTCACTGGAATGCGTCACAGTTCCGGCTCGCGGACACGGGCTGCCATTTCCTCCACTGCCGAGACACAGCGGACAGAAAGCCGACCAGGTATAGTCGCCTTGCGCAGCCGGTCCTCGCTAGCCTTGTCGAGGGGACACCTTGAACACCGCTCACTGGCTAGAGAACGATTGCACGCACAAGCATATGTACGTCGGATTTCCCTCTCGTTGGCTCTTTTTTGGCTGTGGATTCAGCTACGATATCGGGTTGGCCTTAACAAGGATACTGTCAAAAATAGTGGATTCCGAAGGGCTGCAGAAGACGTCCAGCGGTGGGTCTCAATGCGCCGTGATCCTGCGGCATCAAGTCACGCGAGAGAAGGCCACCGTGGCGGTCGAAGCGCTCATTAGGACAGGAGATCATGGCAGCTGAAGTCGACGGCACTTGGTCGCACATCAGCAGCATCACACTCACTTCCCTGCTTATCAGTCTAGGGCTTCGGCGACTCACGGCCGTGGCGGAACCTCGAACCCCTTCCGTAGAAGACACCAGCAGTGGTGGACCACGCCTTCGGCCTTGTGCAACGTGCAGAGCTCGGCATTATTGCGACAGGCCAACAGCAATCAGCATCGTATCTGATGGTGGCATCACCGCGTACCGTCAGAGCGGTTCACAGCGGAGGAGCTTGTACTTCATGCATGCCGACCCTCAACCGGACCCACATTCGACGCCCGCATTAAACATTTCATTTTATATGCTTTTCTGGAATTACGAGACCCGACTACGTCTGTGAAGGTCCGCCTCCGCCGCCTGCTGGCGTCAACCGAGCTGGTCTCTACAAGCATGTTCACACACGAGCCAATGATGACAGGATGCCGGTCTCGGTCTACGCTAGCTTTCGCAAAAGTACTGTCTTGCTGAAAGCTCCAACCTCAACTGAATGACCTGACGTGAGAATAAGGTCATTATGACTGTAGTCAAACATTACACAGTGGCGCGACGGAACATGAGGGCGTCTCATACCTGCGAATTCACTTCTCTCAATAACATCTACTTTTGTCAACAACGCGCCTCATACAAGTGTCTACGACCGAGGGACCGACATGTCGTCTTCGGCTCCGTATCCGAACCCTAGCTCCTTCTCGCCGCTCGTGAATTCCAAAGTGTGTGCCTGAGGTTAGACTAAATTCAGGGTCCACAGCTTTGGTTTAGAGCGGCTGAGGACAAAGCGGTTATTTCGGTCATTTTCGTCTTACGAAAACAGCCAAAATTCGTACCTTTCTACAGATAACTTTTTTAACACAACAGCTACGGCTAAGCGAGGAAAAGCTGTTCCGGAGATATATACCTTGTACGTATCTATCGATTTCAAACAGCTAATTCGCCCTTTTTACGGACAGGGGACGAGGTCTTCGACTGCTCGATTTGCCCTCCGAGGCTAGGAAAGGTGAAAGACGTCGGAAGTCGGGACTTTTGAATACGCAGATCGTTTTCTTTTGCGCATCTTACCCTCAGCCAAGTGTCGCATAGTCGATATCCGGTATTTGAAAATCGTAAGAACAAAACGACCGAAGTGGCCGGCTTGTCCTCAGACCCCGCCCTTCGGCAGCGCTGGTGCTTACTACCACACCAACTTCAGCGGTATACGAAGGTCTGATTGGAGATAGATCCGAACCGACGATCAATGAACGCATTTTGACACGGCCAGCGCCGATCGACCTTTTTAGCCTAGCCTTAGCGGATCCCTTCAGAAGTATATCTCGATAGATCGGACTTCACATCATAGATTCACAAAGTGATGATGAAGAAACAGTGCCCAAAGCGTAGGAGCAGATAAACACGTGGCTTTCGTTTCGTCGCGGGAATACGACCGCATGCAGAAGGCAAGACATGCATGGCCCAGCCGTAACACAAATACATTCCGCCAGCCACACGGCGAATGCCCTGAACATACCGGAGTACATCGACGATATATGTTGCGATCCAGATCAGATCTCGTTATCTGCCACCAGCGTTCACCAGGACCCTACATGGTCACCAAAATTGCTGCTTCGCGCATCCGAACGTCTCCCAGTCTCGCTCGACTCTAGATGTACGATACTTTCACGCCCATCCCGACCGTCTGCTTGACCTTGCCCCAACTGTTCTCTAGCGTACGCTTCAATTTCTCCCGCAAATCTCGCCGCGCGAGGATGAGCACGAAAGCCAGCACGAACATCAAGAATCGCATCAGCGCCATGTTTGTTCCTGTGACGCTCCGGCTCGCCTGTAGCACCATCTGCTGGAGATTGGACAGTGCTAAGGATGCGCGGTTATACAACGTCGGAGTGACAGTCCGAGCCTTCTTTTGAGGTTTCGCAGGTGGTTTCGGAGTCGGTTGTGTCGAGGATTTCTGGGTCGTGGGTTTGCCATTCGCGGTGTTGCCGTTACCATTCAATGCGCGTGACGATGAACCAGCAGTTGCAGCAGACGAAGCGCGGGCTGCCTTCTCGGCATCGGCAGCCTGCTTCATCTCTGCGTCTCTTCGTTCCTGGTCTTTGCGTCTGGCCTGTTCGCGCTCCTTCTGCTCTTCCATCTCGCGCTCTCGCAGTTCTTCCAGTTCACGCTCACGTTGGGCGGTACCGTCCTTTTCGTCCTTCAAGCTAGCCAGCGCGTGCAGAAACGCTTCGCGGCGCTCGTCATCGAGCATGTCGTTCATTTCGATGAAGGTCTGCGCATAGTCCCATTCGCTGTTGGCTGGCAGCACGTGCAGAGTGTACAGCTCCAGGATCTTCAGACGTGTGGTCAATTCCTTCGGCGAAGATGTTCCAGTCGACATGGGCGTGGGGATGCCTTCCTGCATGAAAGCCATCTGCGCCGCATCGGCTGATGCAGATAGATATGCCTCCAGACGCTGCTGGTTCAATGTCTGATCTTGCATGTGTCCCAACAGCAGCGTGGCCAAATTCACAACCACGTCCGGATCAACATCTCCCTCACTTCCTCCATACCCGTGCTTGACCACATCTTCCCAGATTGATCCTTCACGCGCTTTCGTCGCTAATTGTCTCCATCGTGTTGATCCGAACGAGTTCTTTCCTTCCTCCGCGCCCAAGTCGATGATGGCATGTATCAAGCTCAAGTAGAATACCCACACCTTTGTTCTTGTGCCCTTGTTGCTCTGCGCGATCGGCGCTGCTCCTGTCTCTCCATCCGCGCTTCCATTCGCCGACTGTTGAGGAGTCACTATCGGTTCGAGAACTTCCAGAGCCTCCTTGAAGCGCTTGGTCAGGTATAGCTGGGTGGCCTGCTTGTAGGTTCTGACGATAAGCGAAGCCGTGGTGCGGGAACGCGAGAGGGACGAGATCGAGCTCGAGAGATACTGTGAGTCCAGCGAGTCCTGGTACGTGACTGTTCCGGTGGTAGCCATGTCTGAGCGAATTGTCGAATGACAGTATCGTGTCGCGCGTGTGAGTGTGAGAGCTTGGATGTTGAGGTGGTGCGGGATGGAGAGCCGAGGCCCTGGATGAAACGCGTTTTCCGCGTCGACCTCATCATGCCGTACATGAAGAACTCAAAACAATTTCACTGACAACTCTATACAAGAAGCATTGATACGAGCACCATCAATGAGTACATCGCTATTGTTACATTAATCCATCAGCATACGAGAGCACCTGGTCTGAGTAAGCCCGTCCGCCATCGAAGAGCTCGCGATACCTGATCCACTCCTCATCACATTTCCGTGAGACATTGGGCATTCTGGCAAACTTCCACCACCGCCTCATTCAGCAGCTATTCTTGTCATCGACCGGTAGATTCACCAGCAAACACGCACATGCGTTGACACGGCGCTCGGCGCATGGTGGTCGCAGAGACTCTCATCAGCCAAAGCAAGTTTGCTCTCGCTCATTATCCTCACCTGCTCTTCCCTCGTCAAGCTGGTCTATTACCAGACTTCTTCCACGTCTACTTCCCTTTCTCTCCACAACACCCTCGACTACTGAGCATATACCGAGCATTGCTTCCACCGATAAGGCGAGGACCACAGCCAGCATGGACGTCGACAAAACCTCATTCTACCCGCTTCTGCTGGACATCCTCACCGACATCTCGGAGGCAGCCTTCGTCACCATAGATCTCGAGCTCTCCGGCATTCCCACCAAGGACCCTGCCGCCGGCAAACCTACCCTTCAACAGCGATACCTGGAAACGAAGGAAGCAGCTGAGCGGTATCAGATACTGCAAATTGGCATTACCTGCGTGGAGCAAGATGCCTCCAGTGGCAAATACGTTCTGAAGCCTTACAACTTCGACCTCAGTCCAGTGATGAATGAGCGCGGATTGGACGTCGAGCGGATCTTCTCCTATCAATCTGGAGCAGCCGAGTTCCTTCTCAAGGTGGGATTTGACATGGGCCGTCCGTTCACACATGGCGTTCCATACCTGTCACGCGCCGAGTCAAAAATTGCACGAGAGAAATTCGCGAAGAGGAATGATCGAGGTGCTGTGGCAGACATTGCGATCAAGCCCACCGAACTCGAATCCTTGGCCTTTCTGGCTCGTGTCAGGAAGCAGGTAGATGAATGGGTGGCGTCCACCTCCATGAAGACGCCGGAGTATCTCCATATTGTGCCTTTCGACTCAGACAACGTCAGCAACGAGCAGAAGCAGGAAGAGTTGTCACGTTTCGAGAAGCGTCTGGTCCATCAAATTGTCCGCGCGGAGTACCCTGAGCTCACGACTATCAGTCGGCGAGGTATGATTCAGGTTATCAAATTTGACCAGGAACGAGAAGATCGGATTGCCGAGGGACGCAAGCGTGATCTCGAGGAACGCATTGCCCGTCAGAAGGGTTTCAGGTGGATCATCGATGCTATGCATGGTGGTAACATCACCAGCCTTGATTTGCGGGAATGCGCGAGGGACAGCGTGACAGGAGAGTACATCTTTGTCAACATGGATGACATGAAGGGACAGTTTCACCGTGCGCAAGCATTGCTGAGGAACAATCCGAAAGTCCTGGTCGGCCACAACTGCTTCCTCGACTTGGTCTACATCTACCGCACCTTCATCGGCACTCTCCCAGACACCGTCGAGGAGTTTCAGAGAAAGCTTCACAAGCTCTGGCCCGTCATCGTGGACACCAAGTACATGTCAACGCACAATTGCGGTGACATCAGTCCAGCCAGCTCGCTTGAGCAAATCGCCGAGCAGTTGAGCGCTCTTCAGACTCCCGGCGTTGAGGTCGACCCTCAGCACTCGAAATACACAGATCTCGCTGCCTTCCACGAGGCCGGATACGACAGCTTCCTCACGGCTCAGGTGGCGGTGCGGCTATCTGCGAAGCTGGAACGTGAAGGCGCCTACGTAGATGACGATGCACAGGAGGCTGAGCTGAAGGACGGTATGGCGGCTGTGAAGTTGACGGAGAAGGCACTCGACCATCAGAGCGCAGCGAACGGATCGAAAGCAAATGGACAGCAGGTCAATGGACAGGCGGATGGAACAGACAGTCTTAGGGAGGCAAACGGCTTCACTCCGTCCGTCCCTGGGCACAAGTGGAAGCGAACAGGTGAGCCGACGCTGGAGGCTGCGCCAGAAGGAGACTTCTTCGAGTACGATCCCACGGACCGCAAGCCTCGCGGGCAATCCATCGGCACGACCATTCCGGGTGGAATGCCTCGCTTTGGCAGCGACTTCTGGCGCGTCTACGGCAACAAGCTCCGCGTGTTCGGCACGCAAGAAGGCGTGTGTGTGCTCGATGCTTCGGCTGAGTGGCCAACTTCGGACGAGGGAGGTGTTGAGGTCTGAGGAGGTTTCAATTCGATCCAGCGTGCTGCGAGCATGAGAAAAGTTGCGTTGTCCTCCCCCAGGAAGGAGACTTGAAAGCGTTCGATTGAGTTGCGTGCTGCTTAGCCATCGAGTAGGTGCGAGCAATCCTAGGCAGAGCTGCATTCATCTCAACAACCCAAAACTTCTGTTCCTATTCTGTGCTCTATCGTAATGCTCCGTCGTGATTTATCATCGCTTACCAGGCCTCTTCGGTCTGGCGAACCCACTGCTCGGTTTCGTCTCAGCAGCCGCTGGTTCAGCGCCGGTCTCTCCACCACCTCCCAGCATCTCCGCTGTAATCTCACTCGGCTCCGTCGCCTCCAGCGACTTCGACACCACAATTTGTGCATCCCTCTCCGCCACAATCCTCGTCCAACTTTTACTCGTGCTGTAAATCATCCTCTCCTTAATCTTGGACCCGGTTGGACACGTATAAATAAACAGAATATTCGCCTCTGATCCTGCTGCGGCCGCTGGGTGCGAGTAGAATGTGTATCTCGGCTCGTCCTTCGCGATCAAACCCGCCACGTTCTCCGGCTGCACCGAGTCCACCGAGGCGTCCAACTGCAGCGTCTCGTTCGGGAGCACGTACTTCAACGATACCAGTGTTCCTCGACATCCTTCCTCTTTTAGCGACTGTAATGCCTCCAATACGCCTTCTCCCGTTGGTACGTTGACTTTACTGCTCACATGTCCGCGGCGTGTACTCGTTCCCTGCGACTCCTGTGCCTCTGCATCTTTCACGCCTGCTAGTCCGGCTTCTTCCTCTGTCAACGGCGCGGAGAGCTTCTCGTGCTGCTCATGTTTCGCCCAGCCCTTCGCCGTGAGTTCGTCGAGTTCAGTCGCAAACAACGTATCGCGGAATCGTTCAATGCCGAGTTCTCGGACGAGCGTCAGTCGTGTTGAGGCGAAGAGCATCTTTTGTCGTACAGGAGCGGCATTCGGAACGAAGGTCACTGCTACATAGCCATTGGCTGCGGAAGGGTCGACTTTGAGGAGGATGTAGGTCGCGGCGGTGGAGGAGAGGTGGGTTTGGAGCTGATGGAGGTCTTCTTTGAAGTCGGAGGATTCGAGTGGAATGGTGGTTATGGGTACGAGTTGTTCGTTGGAGATGCCTGCGAGGAGAGCGCGCTGTTTCGAGGCGGAGACGAAGGTGTTGAAGGCATCTTGGAGCTCTTTCGAGGCTGGACAGTTTGTCAGTTTGGTAAAGTGGCTGTATGCATGGTAGATTTGTTTTTACCTGAGATTCCGGACTGCATGGTGAACTGATGTGTTAATGTTGATGTTGTTCACAGAAGTTGTCTCAGCCACGATGTGGAAGTGCCCTGCCAATGGAGGGGTTGTGGTGGGCTTCGTCACTCACCAAGCCCTTGCAAGCCCTCGAAGCAACAACCTAATCAGGACACTCTCGACCGGAACATCTCTCCCAACGCTCTCAGACCTTCTATCGTCGTTGAAACGTTCAGAATCGCGGCGAGGAGCATGGTTCCCCTTCAGAGCCGTGAGAGAAAAATAGATCCGTGTGCCCGCATCTGATGCTGCCATCCGACCCGAACTCCACTTCCGCTCACCTTCACGAAGTACTGTTCCGACCAGTATTGCCGAGAACACTATCGACGGTATTGTTCATCTGCCCCTCTGATATTTCCATTCTACCATCGAGGTTCCCATAAATAGCTCCAGTTGGGTCGTGTAGGCAGCATCGAAAGCAAGCCACAACATCAAGTCATCAACTCGTACGAATCCACGATGGAGTTCATAGTCGGTACCTTCAATCACCCTTCCCTCTTTCTCCTCCAGTTCCACCCACCTACAGCCTCCTCCCCTGGCACGCTCAAGCTTATAAAAGAACACGCCGCCATCGGTGGCCACTCCTGGCTCGCCCTCTCAAAAGACAAGAAATATCTCTACTGCACCGCTTGGACTTCCAAACCCTCAATCGCCGCCTACCGTATAGCCTCCTCCGGCTGGGACGTCCAATTCATCAACGCAAAGCACGTCAAAGCTCTTTCGGGCTACGTCTGCAGCAATGAGACCCACGTCTTCAGCGCAGGCGGTCCTTCCGGCGAAGTCTTCAAGCTTGAAGCCGATGGCGCTATTGGCGATCTCGTGCAGGAACTGGACTTCATCACAGGTCAAGGCGAGAACCAGAGCGAGAAACGTGGAGCTGTTGCACATGGAGACTTTGGCGGTTTGAGGCATGGTGCGCATAGTGTGGATTTGAGCCCGGATGAGAAGTCGTTGTACATCGCGGACATCGGGAGGAATTGCATCTGGACTTACAAGGTACTGCACTCGAAACGGGCGATCAAAGATCCACCTTTGGAGCTCGGATCAAAGCATATCTCACCGAGGAGCCACGATGGGCCAAGGCATACATGGCCGCATCCGAATGGGAAGGTTTTGTACAGTTTGCAGGAACATAGCAGTATGGTGGATGTCTTCTCGGTGGCCGGCGACGGTGTTACGTTGGAGCACAAGCAGGGTGGCAAGCTTCTGCCGGATGGCAAAGACTGCAAGGAGTTCTGGGCGGATGAAGTGCGGTACTCGACAGGCCCGGACGCTGCGAAGCCGAAGTATCTGTATACTTCGAATCGCGGGCTGGAGTCAGGAACGCTGGGCTATGTTGCCGTATTTGAGCTGGACGAGCAAGGCATGCTGAAGAGCGAGCAGGCGATCGACATTTGGCAGACACCGACGTCTGGTGGACTTGCGAATGCAATTGAGCCGGCGCCGTGGAAGAAGGAGTTTGGTGATGTTGAGTACTTGGCTATGTGCGATAGTGAAGAGGGAATGGTGTTCGTTTTGAGCTTCGATGGGAAGGCTGTGAAAGAGGTTGCGAGAGTAAATCTGGGCAAGACGGAAGATGGCAAGGCCATTGGTGCTGCGACTCCAGTGTGGTTGTAGCAGAACGATATACTGCATTGCGTTATATACTCTCATGTCCAATTCAGACTGGCCATGAATATCGACGGCTCGACGCCCCCCACTCTCATCAATTTTCGGGCCCCTCCAACGCGCCTTCCTCGCGTCTCCCTGCACGTCTCCTGCTTGCAAGCATCTTCACAATTTACACCTTTAATCTCACACACTCTTTTGTCTTCTCGCAATGGACCTCGACATATCAGACATCCTCGCATCCGTCTCTGCGCCTTCGATCCCACAGAAAACCCTCGATCTCCAAGCCTTGACGCGAGCATGGATCAACGAACGCTCTTCGCCCGAACTGCTCCCTTACCCGACAGAACTGATGCAGAGAGCAATGGATGGGGTCAAGAATCAGGTGTGGCATCAATGGTCTTATGGAGGCGCTCAGCACGGAAGGCGACAATGAATGCTCATGAGTGGAATGCAGATTGAGATTATCGAGTCCATGACCGGAGCCATGGATCCCACGGCCAACTTCACCCTCATAATCCTGCAGACAGAACTGGAAAGAGTAAAGTTCTTATTACGATCGTACCTGCGAGCTCGGATTGCGAAGGTACGGTTCTAATTGCGAGGGACAGAGAGTAAGACTGAACCTATTGAACGAATAGATCGATAAACATCCTCTCCACTACCGCTCCCTCGCCGTCTCGAGTGCTCCCGACCGACCTCTACTCTCAACGCTCGAAACACAATATCTCGCTTCGCACCAAGCATTGCTGGCATCGCACTACCACTCATCCTTTCTCTCACTATTTCCCGCAAATCTACAACGGCTGGACGACACAGGCGGAGGAGTCAGTATGGTGGACAAGCCGGACGAGGATACAGCGGTATTCTGCAGGGTGCTAAGAGATGGATTCGCGCAGAGGCCAGCGGACGATGATATCGAGCTTAAGAGAGGGGATATATGGGTGCTCAGATGGAGTGCGATCAAGGACAGCGTTTGGAGTGGAGACGTTGAGCTGATATGAAGAGGGCATGGCAGCGACGCAGTTCACAATGATACCCGAGGATGGAGCGACACAAAGGCCGACTATTTGCAGTGGATCGAGTCATGGCAAATATGCTACAGTCTGCTATTTGGCCTACAGTGAAGCTCAACGATCAGCTGTATACATGGCTCCAGGCTCGATAGCCTCCTGCTCAGTCATCTGACTTACGCAGCCCAGCTTCGCTCGCCCTTGAGGAACTCATCGAACCAAGCGACAGCTTGCAGGAAAGCAGCCTCCTTCGCGAACTTGTTCGGCTTCTTCGAAACGTCTGCTCGGACTGCAAAGCCGTGCTCGACGTCAGAGTACAGAGAAATCTGGTATGGGATCTTCATATCTTTAAGTATGTCCTCAGTGGCTCTTCGCTTCTCGGCCGGGAAGATCTGGTCGGTTTCTGGACACCGGATTACAGTTAACAGCTCGTTCGCAAATTTGAACGGATGGACAGCTCAACATACCCGCAGCAGCGATGGACAGAGGTCCGGTCAGGGCCTTGATTTCATCCTCCTCGACGAACGACGGATGTGCCATAAATCCGACATCAATGCCCTTTCCGCCAGTCATGAAGCGTGCAACGTATTTGGCACTGGGAAAATTGAAGGGCGGAGGGTCAGCTGTTGTTCAATCGTGTGAATGTTGATGCGGCGGAGGACCTGCAAGCGAAGCTTGAGAGACAGTCTCAGGCTGAGCTGCAGGTCTTCCGCCTTTGCTCTCTTACCCGAAGCAGTAACCGACGGCACCAAGCTTCTTCACGCCCAAGTTGGACTTCAGCTCCTTAATGACAGCCTCGACAATGGGATCGACCTGCTTGTGTGTGTGTCCTCCGGAAGGTCCAGAGGTCGTGAGCCACTTCATGATGTCGAAACCTTCTGGTGGGTTGAGCGAGACTGGATCGCCCTCAAACAGGTCAGGGACGACCGTGAAGTAGCCATTGGCGGCGAACTGGTCTGCGATGAGTTGGACGTTGATGAACTTCTGCCCCAGTACATCCGGCAGCAGGATGATGGCGTGGGATGTGTCCTTGGACTCGGGGTAGCTGAAATAAGTGTTGACTGTGAAGAAGTGGATGGTCAGAATGGTCAATTCACTTTGCGGCTGCCGGTCTTACTGTTGCCAATGTCCTTCAGGTCGCCTTTGGCCTCGCCTTCGTGCTTGACGCCGATGGAGCAGCATTTGCCTGGTGGGTTGGATGCCATTGTGTTCGAGTTGTTGATTTGGTAGCTGTCAGAAGCTGGTGGTGTGAGAAGTGGTATGACGGCGGGGCAAGTGCGGTCGGGTGGACTTCAAATAAAAGTGCAATGGCTCTGCACTGACAGCGAGCTGACAAAACAAACGTCACCAAGGTGGCCTCATTGCCCCGCCAGCCCACCTTCCGGTCGCCGAGCCATATCCGACGTCGGCACAGGGTTTCTGGAGATACCGGACCCGACATCGCATTTAAGCTTAAGCTGTTAAGCCTTTTGACAGCATCTATCGAAACACGAACGCCATGAATGATTCAATCGTACGGATCAGAAAGCAGGGCATCCTAGTTCAGTCTTATAAGAAAGCGAGCGAGACAGACACGGGCGACTTGGTAGACATGCTGAATGTGCGTGGAGAGACAGGTACATGTAATCTAGCAGACATGCGAAGAAGCCATACAGGTAAACTCCTTGCTGCGCCCCGGGTCTTTCGTTGAAACTGCCTTATTTGCCTCTTCCTCTCCCTCTGCCTCTTCCTCGTCCTCCTCGTCGTGGCGCGGGTGACCTCCGGCTTATCTCTCGGTCATCTTCTCGTCTCTCAGGTGGCTGGCTATCTCCTCTTCTCCGATCAGAAGCAGGCTGGTTTCTCCTTCCTATGATCAAGTCATCTTCTCTCCTCCGCGCAGGTTCATGGTCGGGATCACCTCCATAATCCAGCCCGCCTCCCTTTCGGCTGGCCAAACGTGGGGATTCGCGGCGGATTTGAGAGTGGTCCTCGTTTCTCCGTCTCTGCGCAGGAGGCAGCGTGGACCCTTCGCGCTCGCCAGGTGAAGGCTCTCGTCCTCTTTTACCCAAAGCTTGTCGCCTGCCTGGCTCAGCCTCGGCCGCTGCTGGCGCTTCTCGGACACGCCTGACCCTTGGTGCCTCAACAACCTCTCCACTCTCAGAGCCTCTTCTCCTTCCTTTCACGACCAGATCCAGCTCCTTCAGTGCCGTCTCCAGGCGCTTGATGTATTCCCTCACCGGCAGGATCATTTCCTCCACTGCCTGCGCCGTGATCGTGGCCAAGTCCCAATGTCCCGCCTCGAAATCCGTGTAGGCGTCCTCCACTTCCCTGCTCAACTCTCGCAAGTATGGCTCCCAGGTCGTTTCGGTGATATCCTTCACTTCGCCAAACTGGCTGTAGAGCGACCCTCTCTCAGCTTGTAGGTCCGCTGGTAATGCTCTATATTGCTCGAAGGCTCTAGTGAAATTCATCATCGCTAGGCGATGTAATAGCTTCACTTTATCGAGGTAGTGGCGCCTGGTCGCTTTTGTCTGTGTGAATTGGTATTGAGCTGGCTCCATAGCATTCGGTGGCGTTGGAGCGCCTGGCTTCGATCCTGTCGGCGACGACATTGCTTTTCGCTTGGAGCTATTTTGCTTTTGGAAGAGGAAGAGGGAAAGACGGTCGTGAGAGTTCTGACAGAGGAGGTGGTGGGCTTTGTTTGCGAACGAGATGGCAGTAAGATCCGTCTCGGAATTTGAGCTGGCAAAGAAAGGACAATGAAAAAGGCGCTTTTGACTCGCATTGTTCTGCCATTGAACATGCCCGGACACGTCTCTCCCTGCACGTAGCTCGACCAGCCTACGCGAGACCAATGGGCTGATCCTTTGCGAGTACTGACCGTAGAGACCAAAAAAAAAGTACTCACCTGACAATTCCACCAGATCGTACTCCTTCGAAGACCTCGGTCACTTTGGTGTGCTGTCTCACGTAGTATTGCTACCTGTACAAACAAGACCTTATCACCTCCTTCCTCCCATTTTGCCGTAGTTCAAATTACTTCGTGCTGTTGTTGCGAGTTTGTGCACGGCCTGTCTCCTGTCCCATACTGCGGATCTTCCCTCCACAACAGCAATCAACTCGTCTGCCACCTTGTGCGCAAACATGTCATTCCCACTTCCTCTGCTCTTCCTCTTCATCGCCGCGTCCAATATCCACATCAACGCTTGCCTTCTCCGTTGCCGCAGACCAAGCGGAACGGGGATTTGAAGCGCCACACCTCCTCCTGCAGCACCCTTCTGTTGTCGAATGCGGAGGAGAGGTGCAACACTGTCGATTGCGAGTGTGAGGTAAAGGACGGGGTTGAGAGGAAGATGACTTGCGGGTGGTGCGCCGGGGAGCATAGATCGAGAGTCGGCGAATGTTGGTGCAGGGTTGGTTCGTAGTACGTTGAGGATGACGGCCATGTTTCGTTGCGCTACTGCCTTCTTGCCGTCCTTCATGAGCAAATTGGTCACTTGCATGACAACAGGATCGTACCTGTAGTCCTTGACCGCGCCCTGAGGCAGAGGAAGGTCTGGCAGTGGGAACTTGTGGCCCTTGTTCGTCGTCTCTGGGAGGTTTGATGAGGCGTCCAGCTCGGCGGCGTATTGTGCTTGCTGCGCTGCAGAGGGCAGCATTGATGGGTCGAGAGAGGTTGCGTCGGAGTTTTGGGAAACCTCGACTTGTCGGCGCGCAAGTGTGGAAAAGGCTCGTGTGGAGGGCTTCGCTGAATTGTTCCCCTGCTTGACCTCGTCCTTCATGACCTGCGGCGCATTCTTCCGTGTCTCCTTCTCCTCTTTCAGGATCTGAAGTGTCGTTAGCAAATTCGTAGCTTTATCCAGCAGACCTTCATCTACGCACATCTTGCACCGGCGTGCCCTGAGTCAGATCCGGTCCTTCACTCCCCGTGATGTTCGCCATCTTCGCTGCCTCCTCGCTCACATGCTCGGCCTGATTCATGTTTGGTCCAACTTCGCCCTCGTCGGCTTTGGGTAGGTCGCTGCTTTTGTCGGCAAAGGAGCGGTACGCTGGTCGCTTCACGCCAATGACTGCATTGCTGGGTCGGAGTACGGTCTGGCGAGGTCTGAACGCGCATGTGCGCAGCACTGGGATGGGATTGATCGCAGGCATGGTGAGTGTTGTGATGGCAATGGATGGGAGAGCGATGCGACAAACAGATGTGTCTTGGAGATGATGCTGCTCCGAGGGCAAGAGCGCGATGCGCCAAGACGCCAGCGAAACTCTATTCGACTGCATCTTTGGGCGTGACACTGACGAGCGATACGCAATAAGACATCTATTGCTGGTGTGTATAGTCAAGCAGACTCGGATAATACATTACTTGCGCGATCACGGACTCAATATATCTTAGGTCTGTGATTCGCACATAAGTAGCCCGATCCGTACAGAGGTGTGCAGCACATCTCTATGACCGGGGGCGACTTCACAGTTGACATCCAAATTTGACGTCTTACACATCAAACCGACGACAACAACGATGAAAGCAATTTTGAGCCTTCATAGAATAGATGTCCATAATCTATCATGCAATTCATCATCAATGGGTAGCCTCAGACCACAAATAGCCTCTGTCCTTCCACGCAAGTCTTTCTCCTCGACCGTAACCCTAACCCTACCGCTCAAACATGGTACTCTTCTCAACATCACTCGCCGTACTCTTGATACTTGCCGCCGAGCTCTCCGCCGCAACAGGCTCCACGACCAATGGCTTGTCGGTGATGACCGCCACCTTCTCGCCTTGATCCGCCTTATTGCCCTCGCCCGCATCTGCTTCTGCCACATCCAGCAGATCTCGACCGTGATCCTCACCGTCATCTTCATCATCGTCCTCTGTTCCGCGAGTACTCGCGCCACGATCAAGTTCCTTCTGTGCCTCGTCCATGCGCCTCTTGACCTCCGCCGCGACACGCATGCCATCAGTGACGATGTTATCGAGCATACCTCGCAGTCCTTTGCCTGGAGCGACGACACCTGCTGCGGGACCGCCTGGAGAGATGACGCGCATCGGAGAAGAGTTCGGTGGAGCGTTGTGAAGGTTGAGGAATGATGGGGACGTGAGGGTCGAGGATGGTAGAGGCGCATCCGCGAGGTGGAAGCTGTTAGCGAATCCAGAATCGAAGAACGCTTCTAGCGTTTCGTCGGCGAGGACTAGCATGCGGAAGGTGGGTAGTGTAATGTGGAGGGGACTTGACGGATCAAGCGCGATGTTTGCTGAGACAGTCCTGGACTTGGTCTGACCAAAAGCGTTGGTGGAGGGCCGTCCAAGGAGGGAATTATCGTGGGGTGATGTGGAGTTGTCAGAGAGAGGATGGTCCTCGTCGCTGACTGGCTTGGGCGTCGTGACGTCGTCGTCAAAATCGAGAAGGTTGTCGTCCTTGGAGTCGCCGACGGCAAGTTTGCTGACTTGCTCAGCTCCAGCGTCGACGTTTTCGTTCGCCTGGCTATCCGGGTCGGCGTACTCAAAGCATCTTCTTATAAATGCTGAGACAGCCGAGAGGAATTGCTCATCTCGTGATATTGGCATGCCATCTGGTCCCTTCTCTTCTATACTGCTCATTGGACTGCCGAGAACTCCTCTCCTCGAGAGGAACAAAAGCGCTTCCGAGATTCGAAGCATGCCTTCTCGGTCTACCTTGCCGTCGTTGTCATCGTCGTACAGATCAAAGAAGTAGGAGATGTTGCTCATAATATCGCGGTTCCCTTTGATCGGAGCAAGACCGTACACAACGTTCTGCAAGCTGAGCGCACCATTGTTGTCAAGATCCCAGCTCTTGAATAGTCGCTGTAAGAACTCATGATCTGCTGGCTCGGGACCAGAGCCCCACGGTGACATGTTGATTGATTTGCTTCGCAGGGTATTGCTGAAGTAGCCATTGTTCGGCTTGTCCTCCTTCGTAGGCGATGTGGGCGAGTCGGTCACGGCCCATTTCGTGACGCCTGCGAGGAATTCTCTAAATGCATCGTAGTCCATGAGAGTTGCGCTGGGACCAAGGCCGACTCGTCCAATCTCAGGAGCGTTGCCAGGTACGCCGGTAACTATCTCGGAAGCCCTCTGCTTAGCGATCTTCTGGCGACGATCCGTCTCGGACTGGATCATCTGTGCTCTTTGCTGACGCTCATACAGAATGCTGTAGAAGCGATCGTACAGGAACCCAAGGTCATTCGTAGAGAGCTTCTTGCTCTCTGGCCCAAGATTGCGTATCGAGGTTCGCTTGGCAAAAGATTCAATGTTTTCTAGCACCGCGGATTTGTGCTTTGAACGCTGTTCGGAAATGGTGTGCTGGGTAATGCCTTCGAACTCTTTGAATGCAACGACCATCAAGGCTTGGAAGTTGGTGATCGCGCGGTGTTTTGGATTTTCCGACTTCGGGTGTGCTGATTCTCCCAATCGAGCAAAGTATGACTTCAGGACCGAGATGAATGTACCATCATCTGTCGCATCCAGCAACTCCTCGCCGTTTATTCGAAGGATAGCAAGCCCGACCTGGAACAGGACCTTGGGTCCTTCCAGGAAGAAGACATCGAGAACTCTGAAGGCAAATATCAAGGGCATGCTGTTGATGTACAGCGACAGAAACCATGGTAATGATACGACGGAAAGCTGGACGTCGTTCTTAACCAGATGATCCCAGATGATCGGCATCGTCTTCTCCACCAAGCTTTCGAAAACTCGTTGGTCCAGCAGTGTCCCATACATCGTGGTCGAGTAATAGCCGGGTAAAAGCTGATCGCATAGTATTGATAGCACGTAGAATGCCTGTGATTCGGAAAGGTAGATCAGGAGCGCGGCCACCACAATGTTCATCGCCTGGCAGTATCCAACCTCCTCATTCGTCCAGCTGTATGCGGTCAAGACCCTGCGTAGCCTGCCAATGCCCTCTTCGCTCTGAAAACCGGCGTACTCCGGAAGACTACGATTGAGATCCTTTTCGATCTCGTCAATGGCCAGCGAGCCCTGTCCTTCGAATTTGGCCAGCGTTTCTTGATATAGCTTCGGCTTGTGCAGTCGCAAGAAGAACGAGCCAGATGTCAGCTCCCAAATCTCTCCTCGCAGCAGGTTTGGCAGTCCCACTCGTATCAACCGATGGAAATCTGCCTGCCGCACGAGCGTCGTATTTCGGCCGTTTTCAATCATGTACTCGTGCCATAACCTCATCTTGCTCTTGTCTCGCAGCTTCCTCGTGTTACCCGGATATTTGAATATGCTCCCAAGACCAGTATCCGGTGCCTTCCTCGGCGTTCCATCAGGCATGTCCGGCTTCTCGTCGCTTTCGAAGTCTCCGCAGAGAAAGAACTCAGAGTAGCACTCCTGCGCTACAGTGCGCATATTGTCCACCTCCTTTATCCCTTGCCGCAGCCCTCTCTTCAACCCGTCACAAAAGCGCTCGCATTGCTGCCTGCTTCCTTCGAGCTGAATCGTCAACTTCGGCGGTGCTGGCGCCCCTGGCTTGTCCTCGGTGCCGGCGTCAAAGCCATTCCAGGTCGTTATCGACAGCGCGAACATGTAACTCTGGGTGTGTAGCCTCTCCACCCGCCGTACCGCACAGAGAGGTAATGTGAATCCATTGCCAGCGGGTCCAGTGCCATGTGTCCTGCCAGTAAACGTACTGCTAGCGCTCGTGCTCGCGGTGCTGACGAACGACGTCTGAACCGTAGAGAAGCACAGGAACTGTTCGCTCAAGTGCAATTGTCCGACATAGTGTGTCCCTCGTTCCCGATCCCAATTGCCCTTGTCCCAACTTCTAGGCCCATTTGGCTTGCTCCCGCTCTCCTTCTTCCTGCCAGGGAGGGTGAGCTCCGCGGTGATCTCGTAAAGCGGACTCTGGCTGTCTGGAAGTCGGAACTGGTGTCTGAATAGTTGCGCTTTCGACGGTCGACCTGAAGCCGAGTTTCCCAAGGGGCCAGGGAGCACGCTGGGATCGATCTGCTGGACGAGGTTCGATGCCTTTTGCACGAGCTGGGCGAACATGCTGGGCTGGGGTCTCCGGGATCAATCGCTGGACGATTGCGAAGTCATATCGTTCAGTCACCAGTCATCGGCTATGTCATCTTTGTTGGAGAGAATTTATTGGTTTTGTAGAGAGAGTTTGTTGTTTCAGGACGGCTACGCGTGGAGGAGCTACAGCACATCAGCGCGCTTGGCACGACGTCGTTGGCATTGCCAAAGAGCTGTACAGAATGATCTTCCGGCTCGTTCGGGACTTGAACAATGCGTCGTCAGCAATGAAGAATATGTATTCAATATGTTAAATCTTATCATTGCTTCTCCAAGCTGACCGACGATGAATGAGTTTTTGCCAGGAAACATCCCACAAGATCGATTAGGATGCGCATTACCGCCATTACAGCAAGGGTATAGAGCTACAAGCAGCCGTTCCAAACATTCCAACGCCATATCGCAAGAATCCATACTCGCTAGAAACACGACTCGTTCAACGTCATCCATACATCGCCGCGGTCGAGTACTCAACGATGCCATGCGACATCTTGGTACCCATGGCCGCAGGTCCACCGTCCTCCTAGACTTTGGCGCGACCAGTGTGCAGCGTCCGTCCAGTGCGATGCAGGAAGAATACCACGGTACCCCAAACCGCAGTAATCAACCATAACAGCATGTTGGTCAAATCTACCCACACAGCGTTCTTCATTCTTTGGAGGCCGTGCTGCTCCGGGGTTGGCTTTTCTCCGATGTACATGTTGCCGAAGAGACCGAAGAGGGCAGTCCAGAGGATACTGTGATTGTGATCAGTCCGAGCCACTCGCTCTGCCATACAATTCTGCAACTCACAAGAGTATCCAGTCCCAGGGGAACAGCTTTTGGCTTGGTATGAAGAACAGACCAGCGTATAGAAGGATGGTGACGGCAGAGAGTCCAGCCACGACTTCCGCGAATACCCATTTGCCATCGGCATGGTCGGCCTTCTGAAGGTCCACGCCGTAAAGACCCGCAACAGTGAGCGCCAGCACGAATTGAAAGAAGCGAAGCACAAGGCGGACGACACCTCCGATCACACCTCCAGAACCATCGCGGTTGATGGCTTTGTCGAGTATGGCCATGGCGTCGTGTCTGCTTTGGAAGTTTTTGTCGACGGGTAGCCTGGTCGTAAAATCGTCCCGGAAGCTTTGTGTTTTTATGCAAATGCGGCGTCGATGTCTATCGCGGCTTGAAGATGCTGCTAAGAGAGCAAATCGTGGTAAATGCGACTGATTAAAGATCAAAAGTCAGATCCAGCCGCGTGCGAGGAGCCTTGTGTGCCAGACACGAGTAGCCGATGATGTTGAGTATGCTCGCAAAACAGACAGAAGCAGCAAATGCAGAAACAGGCAAGATCGAGAAAGTGAAATCTGGTTGTCGGGGTCGCGACTTCGAGGAATGTTGACGCACCTGTATATACAGCGGGTCAGATCGTTGATGCCACTCGGGTTCACAGCTTGCGACAAGGGCGAGTCGCGACGACACGGTGTGCTCGTGAAGGGAAAGATCGCTCGCTGTGTCAGAGTGGAAGTCGGGAGCGGCTTTCGTGTCGCGAGGAGACAAAAGTTCCATTCATCTCACGCGCCCTTGTAGAGTTGAGACGTCAACGTGCAGCGGCTCGTCCCGCTGGTTTCATTTGCGACTTGGATGTCTCGTTTCTTTTGCACATGACTGATCTGTGCTCGTCCGGCGGCTACAAACCCAAGATTTGCAAAGAAGACAACCAAGAGCTTCCTGCTTGGCCAGTCGTCCTGCCTCGAAACGTGGCCGAGATTAATATGACAGCCGCGAGAAGTGTCGTGGGAAGGGAGTTGTTCTGGACGAGAGATCGCGACCGAGAGTGGGGAGAAGATAAGACCCCAATCAATATCAGACCAGGGGACCTTGCGCAGGCAAACTGTCGATTGCCAAATCATCCTCCGAGAACTATTCCCGTGAGAGGGTCTCGATCGTGACGGTGTTGGACGGTGACCTCTGAACTGCCTCTGGCAGGCGGATCGTTGTCCGAGGTTTACCATCTTGCAGGAAGATCTTTAGCCCTCCGTGAGTCCATGACAAACGTGCTGTACAACTCAATGAACCTTCACGATCGCTGGGAAGCTGTATCGCATTGGCATTTCCACGTTTGAAGAAGTTTTTGATCAATCTGCTGTAGTGCAGCCGTTCTGTAGATCTTTTGAGTTTCGACAGCCAAGCCTTTCATGCATGGATCGCCAGACAGAGACCAAAATTTCTCCAACAACGACAACATCTCCCACTAAGAAATCAAATCATCGCCAAAATGAAGAGAAAGGCCGCAGAGACCGACGACGCTGCCGCCAATGGTAATGGGAAGAAGAGAGCAGTAGAAGCCAGCAACATCCAGGATCGATTCCGTGAAGGACTTTTCAGGCCGGAAACCGTCGATGCCTATACCAACGAATACGCAAAGTCGAGTCCATACAAGCACGCCGTGGTGTCAGACCTCATCAACGATGAACTTTTACGATCAGTCCGCAGTGAGATCGTAAACAATATTCACTTCACGCCCAAGGAGACCGACATCTACAAGATTCACCAATCTGGAGATCTGGCCAACCTCGATGGCCTACCAGCGGAGGCACTACAGAAGCTGCCTTCACTTCTGAAGCTAAGAGATGCCATGTACGGCAAAGAATTCCGAGAATGGATATCTCATGTCTCTGGTGCCGGTGCGGTTTCCGGCAAGAAGACTGACATGGCCGTCAATCTCTATGTCCCGGGCTGCCATTTACTCTGCCACGACGATGTTATCGGGAGTCGACGTGTAAGCTATATTCTGTACCTTACGGATCCAGACACCCCCTGGCAAGCGGAATGGGGTGGCGCTCTGCGTCTGTATCCTACAGATGAAGTGAAGGATGACAGCGGGAAGACCTTCAAGTTGCCACAGTCTTCGTGGAACAAAGTCATTCCTCCAGCATGGAATCAACTCTCGTTCTTTGCTGTGCAGCCAGGCGAGAGCTTTCACGACGTTGAAGAAGTGTACAAGCGAGCGAGTGGCGAGAACGAGCAGGATGGTGGAAGATTTCGCATGGCGATCAGTGGCTGGTTCCATATTCCCCAGGAGGGCGAGGATGGATATGAGCCAGGTCTGGAAGAGAGGCTGGCGGAGAAAAGCTCCTTGCAGCAACTTCAGGGCAAGGCCGACGAATTCGATGAACCACAACAGCAGTGGATCGCTCCCACTGAACCCAAGGCAAGCTCAGAAGACGAGGAGGTCGAGCTCACGCCAGAGGATCTACAGTTCCTGATCAAGTACATCACGCCAAATTATCTCACTCCGGACACAGTCGAAGAGTTGACAGAGCTTTTCACCGAGGAGTCCATCTTGCAATTGACCAACTTCCTCAGCGACAAATTTTCCAAGAAGCTGAAGGAGTGGTTCGATCAAAATCAGGAAAACGACCTTCCATTCGCAACATCACGGCCTCCCCACAAGCATCGATATCAGTACCTTCAGGCGCAACCCGGGTCAGTCGAAGGTAGCGGGCCCAATGCTTCTCCGCTGAGGCAAGTTCTGGATGAACTCCTTCCTAGTATGCCATTCCGGAAGTGGTTGTCTGTGGTCACTGGTCTGACGTTGAAGCGCTCTTCTATCATGGCCCGACGATTCCGGAGGAGTCTGGACTACCAACTTGCTCAGGGATACGAAGGTGAAGATCCGCAGCTGGAATACACTCTTTGCATCACACCTACGACTGGGTGGGGTGGTGAAGAGGAGAGCGCTGTAGAAGAGGGCGAGACGAACGGCAAGACCAAAAAGTCCGACAATGACGAAGAGGACAACGCAGGTGGTTATGAGCTCTACATGGCTGGCGACGACCCGGACGATGACGAAGATGGCTCAGATGATGGCGTGAATATTCCAGCGAACGTGCAGTCACACACAGGAGCCGGACAGCGTCGACCTGCGAAGACGAAGAAGGCCGACCCAGCAATCTACCAGGCGGCGGGAGAAGACGAGGATGACGGGATTCTGTTCAGCAACGCGGCGAGCTGGAATACGATGAGCTTCGTGCTGAGAGATAGAGGCACGTTGAAGTTCGTCAAGTATGTTTCGAAGGCGGCTCCGGGTGATCGGTATGACATTACTGGTTGTGTGGAGGTCGAACCGGAGGACGACGATGATGAAGATGACGAGTAGGATGTGTTGGCACGTGTAGACATAGTGTAGCAACAGAAGACGATGTGTCTCTCAGCACCTCAATTCTCATATGACAGGGACGACATCTTGCTGCGGGGATTCGGAGCTCTTCTTTGCCGCAGACGAGCGCGAGCATTCACCTTCAGACCTGTGTCACTTCATGTGCTATGCGTGGGAATAACAGTAAATGCAGAGGAGACCAACGCTAATACGCTTGTAAATGTCGCTCGCACTTGCATGCCTCCCTCCCATGCCCTGTTTGTCAAGGGAATGCCACATAGGGAATCAAACTTTCAATCCTCCATCTTACTCCGCCTTACGCCCTTTGTTCTTCCTCTCAACCGCAGCTCTCAGTGCCGCCAGCTTCTCCTCCGTCGTCCGAATGGCCTCATCGACCTGCCTATCCGTCATCCTCTCGTCCTCCAATTTCTTGCCCATACTTCTCGCATTCAAGATCTTCTGCCTGTCGACTCGATCCGGAGCCGGCGCGTACATTTCGTTCAGTCCGACTCGATCTTCCAACCAGTCCCACAGCGCACTCTCTTCCCGTCGCCAGATCTCCTCGTACGCGGCGAGTCGTTCCGGCGGGGTGTGAGCAAATTGCCCGATGCTCGTGCCGCGCCGTGGAGACCAGAGCCAGGTATATGCTAGCAGCAGACCCATCACGACGATGATGACTTGCGATGTGAATAGAGGTCCCAGGATCGAGGAGATGGGGTCGAGGATTTGGCGGACAGGTTCGAACAGGCCCCAGTTGGGAGTCTGTTGCACCACAGATCTGTTGCCTTCGCCATGGGCCACGACCTCGCTAGGGTCTGATGCCTCCTTCTTGCCCCTTCGTTTGCCTTTCTTGACGGGGCCCTTGGCTGCGGGTTTTGCTGTTGTGACAGCAGCTTTGAGTGCGGCGGTGATCTGCTTGACGTACTCGATCTGACCGTCATTCGCACCCTTCTCGATAGCGCCTGGAGAATTGTGTCAGTACGGTGCTGGTGGTATTGCTGGAAGCGTCAGACTCACCTTTGATCCAGCTCTTGCCTGTCCATTCGATTGTGCAGCTGGCGATGATGCGTGTCGAGTTGCTGGGACCCCACATCAAGCAATACCGGGTCTTGGTCGTAAACACATTCCCACTGGGTACGTCGGGCGTCTGTGTGCTGCAGTCTATCGAGACGGCTTTCTCAAGATCAAAAGCCTTGACAGTGTTTGTTGTGATACACTTGGTTTGGCGAGGTCCGATTGGATTGCTCAAGGGCTTGATGTAGTCGAAGGTGAAGGATGTATGCTCGTTGTCGAGACCAGTCTTGTCGTCTACATAGTTCAGCTCGCGTGACTGCTGATCATCGACGAGCCACTTTCGCATGAATGCTCCAGAGGCTGATCCAAACATCAACGAGTAGACCTTGCCGAGTGGAGCAGGAATGATGGTATCAGTCAGAGGTCGGTCGTAATGTTCAGCAGATTCTGAGCACTGGGTGGGCGCATGCGTGACGGGACCGGGAAAGTCGCTGCCCTTGGTTGGTGATGTGGCAGCACCTTCAGCGGCCTCGGCAGCCTTGGGAGCAGCTTTGGGAGCACTACCACCGACCGTTGTGGTAGCTCCTATTGGTGTCGTTGATGGCTTTCGGCTCAGCGGCAACTCGCCAACTTCACTGACGATGGTGCTGGCTTCCATACCATCGTCGGTGAAGCTCAGAGCATCGTCGTCCTCGTCTTCATCATAGACGTCGTCCTCACTGCCTTCTTCGTCGGTCTCGCCGTCAGAATGATCGGGATCTGCGACCTCAGTTTTATCGCCAGTCCCTCCCTGGTCGAGCATGACACCGTTGAGAGAGCTCTTCAGATTCGGATGATTGATCTTCCAGATGCCGATGAGTAGTTCGTAGGTGGAATCGCGTGCAACGAAGCTGGCAAAGGTGTTGCGAGCATTCAGAGTCGAGATGACTATGGCGTTCGGGAAGATCATAGCAGTGCTCTTCTTCTCAACTGCAGTCATTTCATCAAAGCTGATGACCAAGTTCGTCACCCAGCCGAGGATGTTGCTTGAGAAACAGACATGACCTTCCGATACGTAAAGCCTGCCGTGGAGAAGGATGTCCCGTTGCAAGGCAGCACTGTAATCCTCGATCAAGAAGTCGTCTTCGGGGACACTGCGAAAAAGCTGGTGAAAGTCCTTGTTCCGTTTATTACTCGCAACTGCGAAGCCCGTCAAGCGATGGCCGGGACCGTTCATAGCCACGTTGGCGATTCCCATCGTGCTGTCTTTGAGAGCGGCTGCAATGGAGTTGTTTGTTCCTTGAGTAGCGGAGCTTGCTCTGTGCTTTCTCCGTCTTCCACTTATCTTGCTTCGGACACTATTGGACCTCTTCACGCCATCTTTGTCACCATCAAGCATTGCTCTGGGAGGCGGCGTGAGCTCACCTACCCCTGGAAGTGGATCTACCGAAGCTATTGACATCGGTCGTGGAGTCGTCGTTTGTTCGTATGCAGAGGACACAGCGCGAGCCGCTGCCTGCTCTTCCACCTTTCTCTCATTCTGAGTTTGAGCGTCATGCTGTTGCAGCTCCGTGGTCGTTGGCATTGTATTGCTCTCGACACCTTCGGAGATTCCGAGATCAGTGAGACTCAGATTGCCTCTGCCAAGTGTTTCGATTGCGAGCGGCTGCCTATCGCCTGGCGGTGCAACAGTGTCAAATTTGTGGTCTAGTCCAGATCTCACTCCGTCACCGCCTGCAGCTTCGGATTGTGTTATGTTACTCGACTTGCTCTTTTGCGGAGGTACGATGGTGTTGCTCAGCTGTGTGCCCGCCTTCTGCGCTACAGAGAAGACCGAAGAGAAGAAACCGGTAGCAGCACTCGCATTCGGCTGCGTCAATGTCCCGCCGGGAGTCTTCGCTTCTTCAACGGTAGGCGATAGAGGCGAGTTCAGGGAGCCGGATAGCTTGCTGGGTAGAGTCGCGGACTGTGCGCGTCTGTGTCGGATGCTTTCCACGGAGTTGAGGCTTTTTGTTGGCGAGACTGAGCCCTTTGCGAAAGTCTTGGAGTCTGCGTGCGAGTCCGTGGGCGTGGGAGGTGTAATGAACGTTGTGGGGGTGCTCAGAAGATTAGGCGGTGTGATGGTAGAGAATGGTTTCGAGAGACGTGACCGAGGAGTCTCCGGTTTAGTTGGCACCGAGCTCGAGGCAGCGGTATCCTTCGGCGGTATCGATGGTGGAGCCTCGCCCAGAGCTGGAAGTGGCTCAGTGCTCACACTGTTTCTCCTGCTCGAAGTCTTGAACAACCCGGCCAAACCTCCTCCACCACTCCCAGATGATTTGACCGACTCTTCTCCTCCTGCTGACTTCTTGCGAGAAAGACTGAAAGCTTCCCTTAGCGGAGAAGGACTGCGGCCTGATTTGACAGGAGAAGGGAGTGGATCTAAAGGCTCCACGATTTGAGGAATGTTCGACAAGTCGGGCACTGATGCAGCCTGGGTTGCAAGACCTTCGGAGGCGAGACTGGTATGGGCGTTTATCTCTGGCGAAGAGAGCGTAAGGTATCCGGTATGCGATGGGTGTGCTGAGAGCGTTGGTCTGATCGATCTACTGCGAATCGGAGATGTGTCAATGAGAGGCCATCAATACAGGCAAAGGAAGAATGTGTAGCGAGATTCTCAAACGAGACCTCAAGCGCCGGTGCAATCACCACCACTGTCGGCAGGTATTCAACGCGGTGTGAGAGAGCGCGAGCGGGAGAGGTGGTCTGACGATCATCAAAGGCCGCGCACAAGCGTTTCGGCAAGCGGGCCGAACTCCGCGAGGTCCAATCCCCAGGAACTGGTGGTCTTTGGAGGAGGCTTGCAACGGTGAACCTGGATCGAACGTCTGCACTTCTCCGTTGCTGCAGACGGTGCTCGAAAGCTGTCTGGGCGTGCTTTCAAAGTGTCGAGTAGCACAAGGCACCCCAATGCATGCGCTCGAAGACGGTACAAGGATGCCGTGGGAAAGCAAGGACCACAAGTAGAAGAAGCACGACTCACCCATCTTGATCGGACCGCTCATCGTCCGTCAGCAGGCTACTTCGCCCACTTCCAGCCAGCAATGACGATTCAGATAAGTTGCCGTCGACCTCGAAGTCGTTGTTTTCCAGCCTCGAGTCAGCACTTGGTCGGCGGCTGCCATCTTGCCCATTTGATCCTCTCCGTACCCGACGTTTGATGAAGGTCGAAAGCCGCTTAGTATCCTCGCTGCGCCTTCGATCACTTTGACCGACCGATTTCCGGCGGGTGCGGTCTTTGACCTTATCGATGGCAGTTCCGACTGTGGCACGAAGCCGAGAGTTTTCGCTCACATCTGGAGCGGAATGTTGGTCCTTAGTAGGAGACACATCGCCGTCGCCGGAGCTGCTAGCCAATGAGTTGGTGGATATGTTGAAGTCCTTCTTCGGTCGACGTAGTTTCTCCAAAGGACCTCGTGGCGACGCGGACATTATGAGCCAGAGGGACTTGCCAGCAAGATCACATATTTCGAAGCTTGTTCAAATGCTCTCAATGGGTTGGACCGTGGGAAGATAGTGCATGGAGAGACAGGCATTTCCCGGCGTGAATGTCAATGGAAGACAAAGAACTTGGTCAGATCGTCAGAGAGACGTTGGCAATCCCACATGGCATCTACTCCACACGGCGTCAGCTCCGCGATTGCGGCTCGATCCCGCCGCTACCTGTAGGTTGTCGATATGTGTGACCAGAGTTCATCTCCAGATTTTGACTGACCTTCCCGAACACATGCACTGGATCATTCCGTGCAGGATAAGCCGTCATGTCACATAGTGAGTAACAGTCGAATTGTCCCTCCACATCACACCTAATCCTAACATCGCAGGCAAAAGGAACACCTCGCTCGCATTCTTCACCTCACACGAGCGAAACGAACTCAAAGGCGTATGGGGCAGTCGATCTACCAGATTGACGCGCGATAGCTTCTTGCCATTCGCTAGCTGCCAATTATGTCTCCTACCAACCCGCGATCCGGTATCCTGTCCATCCCACGGCCACCTCTTCTGCCGCGAATGCGCCGTGAGCAATCTCCTGGCACAGAACAAGGAACTCAAGCGACTCAAAAAGGAAGCCGAGCGACGGAAGGGTGAGGATGCAGAAGAAGACGATCTACAAAACGCGGAAGCTCAGGCACGAGCGGTGGAGGACTTTGAGAAAGTTCAGGCGGGCTTGAGCGTGAGATCAGGTGGGAACACAAGTGACAAGATCGTTGGACGACAGAACGGGAAGATTATTGTCGAGCGAGCGGACGATGGTGCAAATAAGGATGGTAACAGCGGGACTAAGCGGAAATTCGAAGTCGACGAGGACGAGCTATTACGCCTGGCCACAGACGAGCGGGACAAGATCAAGCGTAGGATGAACGACGAACGCAACGCAAAATCCGAATTGCCATCGTTCTGGGTACCGGGCGAAACACCGGATAACAAGAGGAGCGATATCAAAAGCATCAAGCAAAATCCAACATGTCCGGCCGCAGCTCTGGACAAACCGCACGACTTCACGCTCAAGACCCTGGTCCAGGTGAACTTCACAGAAGAAAAGACGGGAAATGCAGAGTCAACAGCGCGCAGCTGTCCGGCCTGCAACAAGGCGCTATCCAATTCGACCAAGGCTGTGTTAGCGAAGCCATGCGGACATGTGCTGTGCAAGCCGTGCAGTGAACGATTTCAGAAGTCGCCCGAGAAGTCGGCCCATGACAAGGAACACGACGATACGGTGAGATGCTATGTTTGCCAGGAAGACATCACCACAGGGCGGAAAACGAAACGGAAAAAGAAGAGCGCAGAAGGCGGAGAGAAGAAGGAAAGCAGGGTAGAGCGCGGCCTGGTAGAGCTGAGCTGCGAGGGAACGGGGTTCGCAGGCGGCGGCAAGAATATGGTAAAGAAGGAAGGGGTAGCGTTTCAGTGTTGAAGCTCGGAATCTGCGTTTGTCGAGCTGCTGCCTGCTGCGTCTGGTGTCTACGTATGCTAGCAGGGATTCGTAGTTGGGCTCGTTTCTCCAATTCGCCGCAGTCTTAGCGCAGCTGTAGGATAATCTCCTAGCAGTGTTGCTCATGTAGCGATTTTGCATAATGTGAACCAGACGCTTCACACCGGTCTGTTGCACGAGCGCCGTCCAAGATTCGCCTTGTCAAGCCCGGTGACTTGCAAGTCCAGCGTCCTTTGCTGATAGTCGTGCGAGCTTAGATCGAAGCCAGCGCATTGCTAGCAAATACAGGAGCTGCATCGAGCGCTCTTCCTGTGCTCATGCCAGAACGTGTTCTGGTTCGCGGTCGATAGCACGGAATTCCGTTTGACTCCGGTATTTCATGCGTAGGGCCGCGCATTGGCGTCGCCAGCACTCTTCAGCCTCTGTTTGTCAGATCTCCTGCGAATGACGATGCAGCCTTGAAATCTTTCAGTCCTGGGCCATGGCAGTATCTCCAGCAGTGTCCGTCCCAAAGACATCCTCCATTCGTCCCGCGCCTTCTTCATCCTCATCCTCGTCCTCCCGACCATCCATCCCGCCCATCTTCTCATCCGCAGTCCCATTCTCCACTGGTCGCGGCGCGTCCTCAGCCGGCACATCCTCCTCACTCTCCCACTCATCCCGTAGACCCCAGCCGACTCCCGTCAAGCAGTACTTCTCCGGTGGTAATTGTACGCCAAAAGTCCTCTCCACTTTCGGCAATGCCACGCGATTCCTCTCCGCCGCCTGCTCCATCATGAACTCCTTCGGCAACGGTCCCTGGAAAGTGTATCCTTGCCGACTCGCAATCGCCTGGCGCAGCGCCGTCACGGTAATAGCGTTACTGTCATCGCCGGCCGCATTGCGTTTGTTCCCTCGGTCAGCTTGGCTGGCATAGCCCTCTGCGCTCAGCCGTAGACTGTCGGACAGCACGCCGCTGGTATATCGGTATGCGAAGTCCAGGAGTTGTAGAGGTACGCGCTCTTGGTAACTGTGGATTCCGAGCGAAGACAGCACAAGGTGAATCAGGCGCGCATCGCGTGGTCGCTTAGACTGGCCATCGTCCTGGGTGGATGTGAGTGGTACTTCGGGTTCTGGTCGCGCTTTGGGTTCGGAATTGGCTGATGGGTCAGAAGGTGGAGGTGTTACGGCGGTGTGGCCGTTTGTTGCCATGCTGGTGGCTGACCGCGTACTCCCAGGTATTATAATCGAAGTGTTGCGCGTGGATTTGCGGATAGGTATGCTTCGAATCGATGAGGTGGAGATGGTTTTACGTGAAGCCGCGAAGCTCCAGCTTCATGCACAAAGGCCCGTGCGAAGCGCAATTCACATGCGAAAGTTTAATCGCATTCCCCTGCTCTGCTTGTCTGCCTCGTGGTGTGAATCAAGCTGGCTCCGATCGACAAGGGACAAAGATCACATGCGAGACAGAGAATCTCTATAAGTCTGTTACGTTGGTGCAGTTGGGAGCACTTTCCTTCCTCAAGAAACATCAACACTAAGGTCAGAGAGCAGAGCCTCATAGGTCGATCGAGATACCTCGGCCTGAAGCTTGACGGTCTACCTTTGCTTTCTACATTTCTTTCTTGCTCCTCCAACATCAACACACCAGACCTCAAGCACAACATTAAAACCAGCCCGAAAACATGCACGTCAAAGACCGCACCTTCGTCATCACCGGCGGCGCATCCGGCCTCGGACTCGCTACAGCTGAGGACCTCCATCAGCATGGCGGATACATCGCCATCCTGGACATGAACCCCGAGAACGGCGAGAAAGTCGTGAAGAGCATCGGTGGTGACCGCGCCAAGTTCTTCGAAGTCGACGTGACCGAGACGGACAGTCTAGAGGCTGCTGTAAAGTCCGTGGTGGAGTGGACCAAGCAGACATCGAAGCCCATTGGCGGCGTTATTCCGGCTGCGGGTGTTGGACGTCCTGGAAAGCTGCTGGACAGGAATTTGAACCCCATCAAAATGGAGGCGTTGGACTGGGTGATTGACATCAACCTTAGAGGTGTGCTGAACACAATTCGCCTGGTCCTGCCTCACATGGCTCGCAACGAGCCCATCGGCGAGGACAACGAGCGAGGAGTTATCGTCATGGTGTCCTCATCCTCTGCTTTTGAAGGCCAAGTCGGACAACTCAGCTATGCCGCGACAAAGGGAGCCATTAGAAGCATGACCTTGGTCCTCGCACGAGATTTGGCACCCAACGGAATCCGCGCCATGTCGATCGCACCCAGTCTGTTCAAGACGGCCATGAGCGACCAGCTTTCGCCCAAGGTACTGCAAGCTCTTGTATCGGCGACTGAATATCCCAAGCGACTGGGAAATGCGAAGGAGTTTGCCATGATGGTTAGGCAGTGCATCGAGAACCCCTACCTAAACGGGGAGTGCGTAAGATTAGATGGGGCGGTGCGCATGCCGGCTAAGATGTAGTATAACGCATAGCATTGGGTATCTCGAGTACGCGGGGAGGAAAAACAGTTTTCAGCGAACGACCATGTCCAAGCATGTGATCATCGCTTCCGTGACTTCGCCTTGAACTTCACGCCGCTCTTGTTGACGCCGCCTATTGTGCCAGCCATCTGGGCTCGTTGATGGTCCAGACCTTCCAGTGCCGCGCTCAACTTGTCCTCTTGCTCTTTCAGTGCGTCCAGCTTTTTCCGCTTCACTTCTAATGTGTGCCTCTTCCGACTCTTCGCTAACCGTTCCTCCGGTGTCAAATTCTCATCGGCAGACTCTTCCTCATCACTGCCCTCCTCGCCCTCCTCATCCAGGAACCCAGAGTCCATATTGAAGTCCTCCAAATCCATGTCATCATCCAGATCGCTCAAATCGACATCACCAGCCAACACCGGTAGTCCCTCATCATCAAACATCACTTTTCGCGCTCCACCATCCGGCTCCGCCTTGACTCCAGTCTCCCCAAGCAAAACTTCCTCCTCCAACCTCGCCCTCTCCTTCCTCGTCCTCTGCAACATAGTCTGCAAATATCCCTGATCCTGAGTCTTCATCAACCGCACCACATCCTGCGACAGCACTTTTCCTCCCCCACCTGAATTTGCTTCGCCACGCTTTGCGACTTTGATCCCGCCTTTGCTCGACGAGCTCATCATTCCAAAGTAGAATTCATCCTCATTTCGCTCCGAGGCTTTCGCTTTCAGCGCGTTGATCTTTTTGGTTTTGGACTTGTGATCAGCGGCGCGGAGTTTGTAGTCTTTGCGCTTTTCGAGAAGGCCCCATTTTTGTCGTTCGGCGGGTTGTGCGCGCTCACGATGGTTTCGCCGCTGGACGGCATTACGGAGGGAGGACATGGCTGTGAGATGTGTGAGGTGAGAGGAGAGGAAGTGGTTTGAAGATTTTAAAGACTGAAAAGACGACGGGACTTTTTAAGTCCGCCTATGTCCATGTCCAATTTTGGCGCCTAAGGCAGACATATGTAACAACGATTCTCCTAAAGACAGTCTTGTCTTGCTGTGACGCCACTCTATGTAGCTGTCCAATGCCAGACACGAGACCTCAACGGAGGGAGAATATGTGTCCTCTGTGTTGAGTCCGCCGAGTGCTCGCCCAACGCCATCAAGGCTTCCATCCTCTGGCATCCGTACGATCGATCAATCGATCCAAACCATCTGCTAGCCCGTCATAGGTATCTGACCAGTGATCCTGGCTGATGAGGACTCGATACAGAGTTCATGGTCGCAGCATGCCTCTTCGACTCGTCTTCAAAGCTCTGATCTCAGTCAAACCAATGACCTTCCCGTTTCAAAATCTCGTCCACCCTTTCAAACCGGCTTCGCCACCTTCCTCAACTCCCTCAACCCCGTCTCCGGATCCTGAAACTCCTTCCACGAGATGGGATACATCTGATTTCCCCACTCACTCTGCGCCATCACAACGCCCAACTCATTCCTCGCCGTCGTCAAGTAATAGCTCCTCTCATCTCCCAGACTAATCACCGTCGCACGCACCACATCCCCAACCCGAAAACTCTCCGCGACCTTCACCTTGTCGATCTCCGTTGCGCGAATGTCTTGCTGTCGGATGAGAGCGGGAAAGGCATCGCCACAGACGTGTTCGCCTGCGGAACCGAGGGCGAGGATCGTGACGTTGGCTTGTCGTGGGCCGGTGCGTGTGATTTTGCCTAGGATGACGGTTCCAACTTCGGGGAGGAGAGTACCTGTCGTGCGGGCGATGGAGACGGTGGGAAGTTTTGAGGTTTTGCTTGTTGAAGGTTGGGAGAGGATGGGGCCGGAAATGCTTGCGCAGAGATCGGTGCCTTGGATGTGGGTTCCTGTGCCGAGACTGTTGGCACTTGTTGGTCCAAGAATCTGTCCTGGGAGCGCCATGTTGAATGAGAGGTTCTTGCAGAATCTTGTTTTAATTCGTCGAAGTTGTATGTCTGCCAAATCCAGGAAGTCTGAGATGACATTCGAGAACGCACGGACCACTCATGGTCTAGCTCGAGCCAAATGGAACGTGAGGAGGCAGGCACTTGAGGAGGCAGGCAGAACACAGGATGCATTGAAATGCTAAGGTACATGCTCATCGTGTTGACGGGAATTGTCTTGCAGCCGGTTCGGCACCGTAATCAAGCTTCATGGACTGACAACTTTACCCATCGATTCACAAGACACATGTCAATGATACTCCATACAGTGTACTACTGTAACACTTCAACTTCGTGAGACATCGCTGTACAGTGTAACCGTCAATTGTAATCTGGTAGTGTGCCTCCATTATCCCAACTGCAGTGCAAACGCTCCGAACGCCAACCGATGCATAGAGATGTACCCAACCCTTGACGAGGAGTAAAGATTTCCATCCCGAGAATTAGCACGAGCAGCCTTGCTCATTCTCCCCGATGTTGATTGGAATCGTTGGTGGGAAGTCAGGGTCGAAGTCCTGAGATTCTTCCTGAGCCAAAGCGTTGCGTGCAATGACTGCGAGAGGTGTTAGCAAGCATGCCGAGGAATTCTGCATTCATCTGCAAGACGCTCTTGCGTATGCATAGAATCCTTGTGTATACTCACCCTCAAATGCTTGCTCAACGTTGACCGCCTCTTTCGCGCTGGTCTCAAAGTATGGAATGCCTCCCTTTGCCTGACAGAACGCCATCGCGCGCTTCGAGCTGATCATCCTCTTGCTCTCCTCAACATCAACCTTGTTGCCCAGAACCACAAAAGGGAAGCTCTCAGGATCCATGGGACTAGCCTGGATCAGGAACTCGTCCCGCCATGAGTCAAGAGTATCGAAGGACTTGGAGTTGTTCACATCATACACCAACACGCAGCAGTCTGCGCCTCTGTAGAAAGCCACGCCTAGCGACTGGAAGCGCTCTTGCCCTGCGGTATCCCAAAGTTGCATGGTGACGAGTCGGTCGTCCACGAGGACTTCTTTCGTTAGGAAATCGGCGCCGATCGTGGCTTTGTAGGATGCGCTGAATTTCTTGTTGACCTGTCGAGGGTCACATTAGAAATCGAAAGTATAGGGTGTAACTCGAAGCACGTACATATTGGTTCATCAGGCTGGTCTTGCCGACTCCGCTGTCGCCGAGGATAATGACCTGCAATTGTCAGTACTGATCTCGTTCACGGCAGGCGATCTGGCCGCACCTTCAAAAGGATCTTCTTTCTAGATGACATATTGTCCGTGGGATCTCGGAACTGTTTGCGCCGCGTGCGGAGATCGGTAGAGGGTGTCGCGAAGAAGCGGACTATTGGCGCCTTTGGACAGTCTCGATGGAGGTGATGAAGGGCGCAATCTCGGGCGGTGCAGACGATCTCGTGATAATATGCCGGTGGTAGGTCCTTGTGTAGATGGACTTGACACTGTGACTGAGGTTGTTGTAGGTAGGTGAGGTAGATGTGGCTGGCGTAGCTCTCGGCCATGTGACGCAGGCGCGAGAGCAAGCCCAGATCCCGCGGGAAACACCTGTGGCTTCGGCACTGTAATGAAACAACCTACAGGAAACACTTCATCTCACCATCGACATGAATAATACTCATCTACCTTACACAATGCCATTTCTGGACTCTCTGCAATAATGCCGGGCACTGTCCGCCCGCAGCCCGACTGTTCAGGCGGTTTTCCTTGCTACGCTGGAGCCATGCGCGTCTTGATGCGTAGAACCACCACCAGCCTTGGATTGTAGCATCAAGTGGGTATTTGGAAGGTTTGACATGAGCTTCATTGCTACGACATTGCTGATCATGATGCTATCGGCCTTTTCTGGCCGGCATACCACATACCACGCATCACACTCGCACTGGAGCAGCGTCGGCCAAATATTGCCGTGGTTTGCTATGCATGACACTTCATGACTTGGCTGTCCTTGGCCTCCGCAGATCCATTCGAGGAACACTTTGGCCAATTCCTCTGAGTGCCGGTGGCACAATGCGCAGTCAGGCGGCGAACATCTCCAATACCGGTCAATCATACTCAAGGAGGATTCGCAATGCCGTGTCCACTCATCCCGCAGGGCCTCGTCATGATCTTTGTTCCATCAACAGTGATCGGCAACACAGCCCCGGCCCTTTGATCCTTCGCTCAAAGAGTTGAAGTCCCACGGCTAGAATTCCGAAGTTGGTTCTGCAGCATGATGCTTTATAACTCATATCCGTAAGTGGGTGCCTGCGGGAGAGGGTCGAAGGATTGCTCGAAGGGTTCTCCCGAGTCAACCAGTCGAACCGTCCGGTGGCACCACGAATCAAATTGTTCGATCTCAGATGCCCCGTATTCCTTCTGATTTATTAGGGAATCCTTACTCTGTTTGCAAACTATAACATCAGGCTGCAGAATTAAAGTCGGGTACAGATCCGGTGGATTTAAGATCCAATGGCAAGCCTGTCCTACTCAACAACATCACTCCCCCGACTTAACACAAAATGGCCCAGCTCATAGGTCAAGTGTGGACTTTGACCAAGAAGGACCCTTTGCTCCTCGCTCGCCGACGTTGGTTCAGTACATTCATTCGCGCAGTCGCGTTTCCTATTGTTCTGACGGTGATCCTTGCTTCCGTCAAGACGTGGATCAAAAATGACGGCGGTTCGTTTTCCAGGCGTTTCTCGATATTCATCAGTTTCCTGACAATGTTTATCGCAGGCAATGGAGTCGGAACACCTACTCCCATACGGTCTTTACCCGAAGCATTCAACATCGTCGGAGGAACCAGGAAGAACTTCGTCCTTGTCAATCACGGCCTTGGAGGAGACGATGCTCTTTCTGTGATCGACGAGCTTACAACCACAGCACAGAACGGCAATCGCGACGTACACTTGGTCAATACTACAGCACAGATTCAAGAGCTTTGTCCGTCCACGTCCCGGGGAGTCACGGACTGCTTTGGAGCGATCGAATTTTGGTCATCTCCTGAGTCCAACCCTGGATCCGTCTGGAACTACACCATCTGGCAGGACTCCTCCATTCGAGGCGCGGACGTGCGAAGTAACACTAACCCGACGCAAGTCTACACCCTACCATTGCAATTCGAGGTCGACTCCCTCCTCTCTGCCCGCAACAATGGCACGCGGCTGCCGGATACAATCCTGCAGTACCCATACACACAGCAATCTCAGGCTGAAGCGGACTTCCAGGACAGCAAATTCTTCGGTCTTCTGGTGACCCAAGCGATCGCTTTTGCCTTGTTCATTGCAATGGTTGGTATCGCGTACCATCTGACTGGACATGTCGTTCGCCAAAGGGAGGAAGGCATGCTCCAGCTTATCGACGCACAGATGCCAAACACATCGAGATGGGAATGTCTGGCCGCGAGGACATTTGCTACACATTTGGCCTTTACTATCATCTATATGCCTGGTTACATCGTGTGTGGTGCCGTGGTAGGAAGTCTGATATACCCACACAGTAACGCGGGATGGTTTGTGCTGTTATATATCATGGCTGGCCTCGCTATGATCAGGTAAGAGACTTGGCTTGGATAGAGACACGTTCACTTACTGACTGGGACGAATAGTATGTCCATCCTTGCGAGCTCGCTGTTTCAAAGACAGCAACTCTCTGCTATCAGCGCTGTGGTTGCTGCCATGGTGTTCGCTATAGTGGCACAGTTCACACAAAGTGGTCAGAAGTCGACCAACGATGCGGCTGTGAGTGGATCCAGCCAACTCTCATCCTGCCGATCATTCTTGCTCACCCCATACACAGGTCATTGCTACCGGACTACTCTTCCCACCCAGTAGCTTCGTGTATTTTCTGGTTACCGGCGCCGTGTCAGAGGTCTTCTCGCAGCCTCTTCGCCCCCAGCAGACACTTCCAGGACTCCTCGCCAGCGTTCTGGAGATCAGAGTGTGGTCACTCACGCCTGCTGTGTTCCTTGGTTTCTTCGCGATTCAAATTGTTCTCTACCCGGTGCTGGCAGTGGTCATCGAGCGGTTCATGTGGGGCAGCTCCTTCCGTGGAAGACATCTGTGGTCGACTGCTGAGATGGAAGGGAATGCTCTTAGGTGAGGACTGTTCTATTCAGCGAAGTCTCTCCTTACTAACGTTCTTGACAGGCTCAGCAAGTTCTCGAAGCGCTACAACGTCGCCGCAAAGAAGCGAGACAGGACCCTAGCGGTTGATGAACTGTCTTGCGACTTTTACGCTGGATCCATCACAATCCTGCTTGGTGCAAATGGAAGCGGCAAATCGACGACACTGAACTGTATTGCCGGTCTGCAAAGTATCACCGACGGACGCATCGATATCGATGGCAGCGGTGGCATCGGCCTGTGCCCTCAGAAGAACGTCATGTGGCCTGATATGACTGTCTCCGAGCACGTCAGCTTTTTTCAACGTCTGAAGAACCCATCGATGCCACAGTCGCAGGTAAAAGCCGAAGTCGAACGTCTCATTGAAGGCTGCGATCTGGGAATGAAAGTTCACGCAAAGTCGGGTACGCTCTCTGGTGGTCAGCAGCGCAAACTGCAGCTTGCCATGATGCTTGCGGGTGGAAGCAAGGTATGCTGCATCGACGAAGCAAGTTCTGGGATCGATCCATTGGCACGACGCAAGATCTGGGAGATTCTCTTGCGCGAGAGAGGCCATCGCACGCTTCTCTTGACCACACACTTCCTAGACGAGTGCGAGGTACTGGCCGATCACATTGCTCTCTTGTCGAAGGGTAAGCTGCGAGCAGAAGGCTCAGTGTCCGAGCTGAAGAACTCGCTTGGTGGAGGCTTCCGAGTCGTCCTGCCTGGCCATTCTGGAACCGTCCCTGGTGTTGATGCCTCGGGCACCAGTATCAAGCAGACCCACAACGGAAAGGATACGCTCCTCGAAGTTCCTGATAGCAAGACGCTCACGCCTGTCCTACAAAGGCTTGACGAACAGGGCCTCTCTGGCTACAAGATCGAAGGGCCTAGCATTGAGACGGTCTTCCTTCGCCTCGCTGATGAGATGAAAGCAGAGACTCACGACAAATCGACCGCGGGAGAGCACGGAGATGAGTTTGCTGCCCCGCCCATGGCCCTTCACACTGGCAAGCCTTGTGGTCCCATGAAGCAAATGAGCGCCTTGTTCATGAAGCGGGTCACTGTCCTCAAGCACAACTTCATGCCTTACCTCGCAGGTCTCTTCGTCCCACTGGTAATAGCAGGGTTAGTGCCACGATTCCTCCGCAACGTCGACTCAAGCGGTCTCCAGTGCCGGGACCCGGACGCAGGTACACTGGAATACTTCCCGAACACAATTGGGCCATCTAGCATTGTCTATGGCATGACCGTTGGGCCTCCTGACGTGGTCGGCGAACTGGAAAGACTCGTACCCACCCGGGGATTCTGCCATCAACCATCCTACTACGCACCGTATTCCTATTGCGAGAACAGTGATACATACTCTGATTCCTGGAATGCAACCTCTACCGCCACATCCTTGGACGCTTTGAATGCAGAGGTACTACCTACGCCGGGTGGCTATGACTCTCAGCAAGGTGGATTCTTGATTCGCGAAAATGAGCCTCCCGTACTCGCCATATTAGCCAGCTCTGGCTTTTACACGAGTGTCATCACCTTGGGCGCCCTGGACATGGCACTGAGCAACACGACCGTGGCAGTATCGTACGAATCTTTTGGTGGGCGGTATACCCCACGCGACTTCTATCAATCACTAGTTGCGGTCTTTACAACTATTGGATTCTGTTTGTTTCCAGGTCTGTACTCGTACCCTTCCCAGGTTATTCAAGGCTATGACTGACATTCTCCCAGGTCTGTTCGCGCTGTACCCTACCAGGGAGCGACTGCAAAAGGTTCGAGCAATGCAATACAGCAACGGCATCACAAGCGGACCACTCTGGGTCGCATACGCCTTGTTCGATTTCTGCTTCCTACTGCTGATCGCGATACTGGTGACTATCATATGGTTTACCAACGGATACGGTTATTACGGGCTGGGTTACATGTTTGTGTAAGCGGAAAGACTTCGATATATTTTGGGAAGGAACGATACTGACTCTCGCCACAGCGTGTTCTTACTGTACGGTCTAGCCGCCACGACGTACTCGTACGTGATCTCGCTATTCGCTCCATCGCAACTTGCAGGTGTCGCAATGACCGTCATCGTGCAAGTTGTGATCGCGATGTTGTACTTCGTCGGGTAGGTTCAGTACATCTCCTTAGCAAGCATACTTATCGCTGACTTTAATTTCCTTCAGCTGTTTCTTGACAGTCGATATGGCCGAGAACGCGGTCATTCCGCGCAACCTCGACATACTCTACTACACCATCGCTCTGATCTGCCCGGCCGTCAGTCTGCTTCGCGCGCTTCTGGTCACCATGAATATCTACTCCATATCCTGTGACGGATCCGCGCTGGCATCCTACGGCGGCGCAATTGATCTCTTCGGAGGTCCGATCCTCTACCTGGTCCTGCAATTCATCGTCCTTGTGATGATACTCATTTTCTACGAGTCCGGCGGCAGCCTTGAAGCATTTGGCATCCGGCTTGGTGCGAAGAAAAATCATCACCACAATGATGCAGAGAAGGATATTGAGGGCTCGGACGCCGAGTCAGCAGAGGAGGTCCACCGACTGTCTTCATTGAACGACGGTTTGCGGGTACAACACCTTTCCAAGACCTTTGGACGCAATAAAGCAGTCGATGACATCAGCTTCGGTATCCTACCATCGGAGAAGTTTGCTTTCATCGGTCCCAACGGCGCCGGCAAGTCAACAAGCATCTCCTTGATTCGAGGCGAACTACGTCCAGACCCCTCGCGACGATCCGAGGTCCATATCGCTGGAGACAGTCTGTTCGATTCGCCTGTCTCAGCGAAAAGCCATCTCGGAGTATGTCCCCAGTTCGACTCTGTAGACTCGATGACCCTCTCCGAGCACCTCCACTTCTACGCTCGCGCCCGTGGCCTTCAAGGAAAGGAGAAGAACTCCAACGTGGACGAAATAATCACTCGCCTCGGCCTAACCGAGCACCGGAAGAAGCTCGTGAAGAAACTTTCCGGTGGCACCAAACGCAAGCTCTCCCTTGGTATCGCACTCATCTCCAATCCCTCCGTGCTGCTCCTGGACGAACCTTCGAGTGGTATGGATGCCGCTGCCAAACGAACCCTTTGGGCGACTCTGCGCGCTATCTCCACGGGCAGGAGTCTGCTCATCACCACGCATAGTATGGAGGAAGCGGACGCACTGTGCGACCGAGCCGGCATCATCGCGAAACAAATGCTGGCGCTCGGCACGATTTCAGATCTGCACGCCAAGTATGCTGACCGAGTCTACGTTCAACTCGTCCACAATGACGCTCCACGTTCGACCGAGCAGGATATGGAGAAATTGTGGATGTGGGTACGTTCGACGTTTCTGGTCGCTGAGACGGAGAGGTCGGTCGGCGGGCAGGTCAGGTTCGCTGTTCCGATCAAGAGAGATGGGTCGCCTTCGAGCGATCTTCTGGATGGCAGCCATATGGGCAAGCTGTTCCAAGCTATTGAGGCGAAGAAGGAGGAAATTGGGATCCGCGACTACAGCATTGAGCGGTCCTCGCTGGAGCAGGTGTTTTTGAATGTTGTTGGCCGGCATGGCGTGGAAGAGGAGAACTCGCAAGAGGTTGAGCGGAAGGGCTTGGTGCAAAAGTTGCTTCGCAGATAGATGTCAGCGGCTGGTTGAATATCGCCAACTCGAATTGCAATTCCTACTCGCGTCTCGAAACCAATGTGTGGCGCTGTGAAGGATTGCTTACATATCGCCATTGTCGACGAGGATGACTCAGCTGGCTCGCTCCTTCCTTCCGAGGAGAGATAGCAACCTCACTTCATTCTTTCTTCCACTTGTCGCACAAACACCGTTCGAAAACCACCTTTGACCTTTAATCCAACCAAGGGGGTTAATACCAGGGAGGTTGGGAAAACATAACCCGGACCGTCAACTGGATCCTCATCATGCCTCTCACCATCCTCAGCGACTTCGACGTCAACAAGATCCTCCACTCCTACAACAAAGAAGACATCGAAGCTTTACAAGAAACTCTAGCCGATGCATTACACTGGTACTCCACGAGCAACGACGCCAACGATGCCTGTTCCGACTATCAACCCGAGCGAACACACCTCAAACGCAAAGATGGATCGACGACACTCTTCATGCCGGCATCGGGATTGACAGGACAGGGAATCAAGGTCGTGAATATTGTGCCGCCGGATGCGAGTGGATTGCCAGCTTTCAAGGATGATGCGAGTCTGGGTTCGGGTGATTCGAGGAGCTCGATTAGTGGGCAATCGAGGACGGATTCAATTTCGACGATTGAGAGTGTGGCGAGTTCGAATACGAGTGCGTCGGTGAAGACGAAAGGCTCTGATACCGTTGATAAAATGGGAGAGCTTACCATGAATTCTCCCACGGCCGGGAATTCAACTTCAACGATTCGAGGATCATTGACGTTACTGGACAACTGGGGAAATACGACTGGTGAGATCAAGTCACCTCACAGTCTCCCACACGCCAACTAACGCAATCCCAGGCCTCATCAACGCAGAAGAGGTAACAGCCTTCCGCACCGCCCTGGCCGCCACCATGCTCCTCAAAAAACGCCACTCCGTCCACACAATCACCATCTTCGGCGCGGGCAAACAAGCCTACTGGCACGCCCGACTCGCCCTCCTCCTCCGCGGTCCCGAATGCCACCACCTCAACATCATCACCCGCAATTTCTCCACCGCCCAGAAAATGATCCAACGCCTTTACAGTCCCCAACCAGAGGACCCAGACTACGTCAACCACATCGGACCAGGCTACGACTCCAAAACGAAGAAGGAAATCCTCACCCCCTCCCATACCGAATACCACCGCCTGCTGAAACAATACGTGCGTCAAAGTGAAGTCATCTTCACAACCACCCCTTCCACAACTCCTCTCTTCCCCGCGACCTACCTCACCAACCCCTCTGGCCGCACAAAAGGCCGCTACATCTCCTGCATCGGCTCTTACACCCCTTCCATGGTCGAGATCCACCCGGACATTCTCCGCTATGCTGTGGCGCCACATCACGAACATAGACATATCCATAAACGACAAAAGGAAGGCGGAGCCATCATCGTCGACACCGTCTCTGGCTGCCTCAAGGAAGCAGGCGAAGTCATACAAGCGGGCCTCAAACCGGATCAAGTCGTCGAACTGGGCGAATTGTTCATGTTGAAGCGCGACGCAGAGAAGAGGATGAAGGAAAAGGGCGAGAAGGCGACGGAGGGAGGTTGTAATTTGCAGGAGAATGTGGGGTTGAGGGAGTGGTTGACGAGGGGGAATGTGATTTATAAGAGTGTGGGGTTGGGGTTGATGGATGTTACGGTGGGGAATGCATTGGTGGAGACGGCGAGGGAGAGGGGGTTGGGGGTTACGATTGAGCGGTTTTGAGGGAGTGAGCTTATGCAGGGCGAGGAGTTTTGCAGGACATCGGTTCAGATCCTATCCTTGTGTGTGAGTTTACCAAATTGAGGCTGTTACCTCTTGACTGGTGGGTGACTTGCGTTCGTTGCGGCAAATTTCTCTTAATGACCGTTGTTGAACTTCGTCCCTGGATGAAAGGAAAACCGTCAAGCCCCCGGTTTTGTTCGACACCCATCCAAAGCCAGCTCATTCCGTCTCATCGTCAAAGGAACCTTGATCGTAAACCACAAGCTTGGTCATTCATCTCATCATCAGACCTTCCATCGTCAATCAACCAACACACCTTCTCATCCAATCCTCACCAATCTTCAATGCCTCGTCAGCCTGGCATCTTCCTCGCTTTCCAACTGCCCTCCCCTCCTCATCCTTCCTCACCCTCCCCCCTCCCCACCCCTTCAAAAACCCCTCCCCTTCCCCCTCCCACTCCCCTGAGCCACCTCCTTAATCAACCGACACCCCCCCAAACACCTCAAATGCCCACACCCCAAATTACTACACGTCACTTGCTCCACAATCGTCGTCGTCGCACTTCCCTTCCTCGTCCCTCCAGCTCCAGATTCAGTCGTTCCTCCTATCGTGGTCGTGCCTCCCCCACACGCACAACAAGTCCACCTCTTCGACCACCCCCACGCCGAACTCGGACGGGAAGAAGACGGATGAGGAGATTCCCATTGATGCAGGCCGAGGAGTTCGTTAAAGAGAGGGGGCCGGAGGGCGAGGGGGTAGATTTCTGTTTCATCGGAAGAGGAGGAGGAGGGGAGGCGTTCCGTTTCGGCGGATGAGGTTTCGATTTCGTCGTTGCGATCTTTGTCGGAGGGACTGGAAACGAGGTTGATACGTTTACTCGTCCGACTCGTCATCTTCTTCTTCATCGAGGGCTTCGCTTTGCTCAACACCACGGGCGGAAGTGGAAGCTGCGTGAAGGGCTGACTCGTCCTCTTCACCGCCTTCTTCGTTCCCAGCTTCAGTGGCGCAGGGACATCCATCATTCCATCGGCCATCGTCCTCGGAACTTGTACTTCATCTTCACTGTTCGCGCTACTGCTGCTGTCGGGACGCATGTCGCTGTCCATACTCGGGGGCATCGGCAGTGAAGAACCATTTTGCAACTCGGATGCTCGTGGAGGAGGAGGAGGAGGGGAGGGACTGCGCGAGGAAGCGGAGTTCTTCTTCCGAATATTGAGACCAGGCGGAATGTCGACGGAGATGGAATCTTTCTTGCTTTTGCTTGAAGACTGGGAAGAGTTGCTATTCCGAAAGGAGTCGACGCGTTCATCCCGTCGGGTTTGAGACCTCGTGCTGCGTCGACTGAAACTTTCCCGCGCGGCGGCGAGGATGTCGATGTCGCTTTCACTGGCGGATTTCGGTTTGCTCGAGGTCTTGTCACCCGGTTTGAGCATGTTGAATTTCAGCGGCGTGGTGAAGCGGGAAGCTCGCACCGTCACCGCCCTACCACTCCGATCAGATTTCGCTGCCAACGGAGATCCCTCGAAGTCGAGGATATTTTCCGTCGAAGCCGTCGCGCGGTGGTGGACTTCTCTCGGAGATGTGATGGATCCGGCGCGGCCGATGTCGGGGAGAGACTGGGAGCCTCCTGCGCGGGACTTGTATCGCTGGAGGAGGGCTGTTGACGGCGAGACGTGGCGGATTGTGTTGTTGGCGGGGAGGACGCGAGGAGGAGGGAGAGGGATGTTGGTGAGGTCGTCGGGGGCGACGCTTTCTGCTGAGTCGGGTGGGAGGGGGTTCATGTCGTCGTTGTGAGTGTACTGGGGTTGGTCGTCGTCAGTTGGGGTTTTCGAGGTCCACAGCGCTTGGAGCTTGTGGAGGAATGAAGGCATGTGTGTAGGGCGAACAGGGAGAGGAGAGCGCTTCAACCACTGGGATGTTGATGCATGGCTGAGATTTTGCGAGCAGGTCGGACGACAATGAAAGGGAGGATTTTCGTTTGTCACTTACCCGCAGCTTCTTCCAGAACTGGAATTTGGGTGAAAGCTCCATGGTGAATATGGCGCGAGACGCGACCTGGTGAAGTGAAGTCGAGCTCTGAATTCGTCTGTCAAGGAGGAAAAAATGAAGTGAATGAAAAGTCGAAAGCTGTACCTGAATGGGCCGCACAAGAGTCAAATCGAACCAGAACGTGGGAAGAGAAGAAGAAGATGATCGAGGTACCTGCAATGAATTTGGGTATCCTTCATCATAGCTGTCCTGATTACAGCATCTCAACCAAGTGAACAAAGGGTAAGAATTGACGAAAGATCGCTCACCAAGCTACCAACCACTGCATCCAAGGTACCTCATCTCACCATACTGACACCCGTCCACGCCGCCATCACGTAAAGCGCCAACTGCGGAATCGCACCCAGAATATACCCGGGCAGTCTCCCCTTGCCATTCTCCGCCGTCTTGCTCGTATATCCAATCTGGTACACCTACAACAAACCCACTTTCGTCAGCAATTCCCCTCGACCAGCGATTTGTCCAAAAACTCACAATTCGCCCCACAATCCAAGTCGCTCCCAATCCCGCCGTCACAACCGGCCACTTCAATCCGGAGATGAGCATGGCAATCGCCACACCGGGATGATTCTCCAGGAAATTCCCATGCGCTCGCTGCGCGCAGTTGAAAATGTGCATTGCTTGCTTTTGCTCGGGGGTCGCGGAGGACATGTCGGCGGTGTCGGCAACGGCTTTGGGGTATTTGATGCCGGCGGGTTGGCGGGCCATGCTGACGCGGAAGCCGTGCCATAGTCCCAGCTTTCGACCGGTCAGTTGGTGGATGGGGGGAGGGAGGGAGGAAGGAGGCGCACGAAGAAGGTCGCGGCGGTGACGGTTACTACATAGCTGAGAGAGGTGTTAGTTGAGGATGAGATGGTGGGAGGAGAAGGGGCACGGTACCCGTATTCGCGTGGGAGGGCGAGGCCTAGGGCGGTGGTGGAGAGGGTGGACATGGTGGTGTGAGTGTAGTAATATGCAGTAAGAGGAAGATTGAAGAGGAGGAAAGCTGAGGTTGAAGACCGAGACGTCGAGATGGCTTGATGATCTGCGCTCCACTCTTCCAACCGCCCGTTGACCGCGATAAGATACCCTTTCACCTTTTAATATATGTCGACGAGTTTGCTTCGTCAATGGTTCACAGGAGTGCAGTGTGCAGAGCGGGACCGGAGTGAATCAACGCGCCGGGTCAAAAGTACACAATTGGCTCGGCAGCGGTCCCTTGCCTATCGTCGTCGCGTGTCCATGTCGTGCCTCTTACTCGTGCGGTGGAAACGTGAGAGCGGATGACATATCGTCGCGAGTTGCTGATCAATCAATGCGTGGTATGCAAGTGAATGGAGTGAGGTATGAACAGTATGCAAAAGATGTGCACAGAGAAGGATTTATGCACGACCTGACTTGGGCAGGACATCTCTTGTGGACGACATGGCGGCTATGCTCAGTACGGAGCATCGAAATCTGTCCTATCAACACTGCAGTACGATCAAGTCTCTGCACGAGACAGCGTCTTTCCGGCTTCGGACCTCATCCACGCAAACTCAACTCCAATGCCCTCCTCAAGTCCTCATCCTCATCCCATCCTCCAACCCTCGAAGACGACGCAGCAGCTCGATCCCCTCCCATTCCCCCCTGACGATGTGCTTCTTCCAGCAAACTCTGTTTCCGGACATACTCCATCACAATTTCTTCTTCCGTCTTGTCTTGCGCTGTCTTCTCCCGGGGATACACATGTGATGATCCGTGAGCCGGGACATCGTGGAATGATGGGAGGTTCTCGGCTGGTGGAGGATCGTTCGTGAAGCTGTTGAGGCTGGAGGTATCCAGGATCGATCCTGGTTGGGAGCTGTCGCTGCTGTGCCGGGCGAAGGTGGCAGGCGGTGTGGCGGATTTTGCTGCGTGGGGAGGAGTCGAGGAGGCTTCTCTCGTGGCTCCGGTATGGCTATAGCCCACTGGCTCTGCCGTCGAAGCAGTCGCAGACAATTCCTCTGCGCTGTACGAGAATTGTGCCGGCGCGACGATATCTCCACCCGACTGACCCGTCGCAGTCCGTGACAGCAAGTCCGACGTCCCCTTCCAATCCTCTTTCCCACCACCCCCTCTCATCCCCTCCCACCTCTTCACGACCTCCTCCCTCTCCTCCTCCCCACTCCTCAACCACTCCTCATACCCCATCCCCATCCTCCCCGCAGCAATCCACTCCCCCAACCGCCCCTCACCCACCAACCCCCTCACCTCCTCACTCACCCCCTTCAACGTATACCCCAACACCCCCAACGCTCCCGCGAGCGGCTTCACCACAAACCCCGCCGCACCCTTTCCCACCCCCTTCGCGAGACCCCCTACCCCTTCTTGCCGTGCTCCCTTGAACGGGTGTGTGACCAGCCCTGTGAGACCATCATACCACCCGTATCCGAATTCGCGCCCGACAGCGAGGATTCCGGTGGAGAAAGAGGTGACGCGTTCTTGAGGCCGGACGGTCGTGTCGTTCCAGAGTTTGGGGAGGTTGTGGGTTCCGCGGGTGAGGCTGAGGGAGAGGTTTGTCGGGGATTGAGCGAGGGTGCGGAGGAATTTTCCGGCGCCGGCGGAGGTGTGTGGGGCGGTGGGGCGGAGGCGGTCTTTGGTTTTGTTGGGGTTGGGTTCGACGCGGCTGCGGAGACGGCTGCTGGTGGAGGTGGAGGGGAGGGTGTGGGAAGATGGTGAGTGGGCATCTGATCGCGCAGAGTTGCTGGCTTCTCCCGCGGTGTGAGACTCGCTGCTGAATCCAGTCTGGGTTCTCGCTGAGCCCGCGGTAGTCGACGATGACTTGCCCTCCTCCTCCATCAACAATGAGGAAACCTCACTCCCATTCCTCCCATTCCCCGTCTCAGCCTCCAACCCTCTCCCCTCCTTCCTCCTCCCACTCCTCAAAACCTTCCAAGTCTCCCCCGGCATCCCGGCCAACCCCACCGCCATCCCCCCAAACGCCCTCGTCGCCGCCACAAACCCACCCGAAATCGGATCCAGAGGTCCCTCATCCGTATACCACTCCCTCACCCTCAGCAATTTCACATCGCGAAAATCCAGCAGCCCCGCATTTGCCAGCGTACAAGCCGCGAAAGCGCTGAGTCGGACTTTCGAACGCTGCTTGGAAGGACGCCATTCCCACACCGCGGCGCGGGAGGGAGAGAGATTGCAGCGGAGGGAGTCCACGTTCAACTTCTGGTGGAAGGACTCGGCTCCTTGCTCGGCTCCTCGCTCGGCGCGGATTTTGTCGGCGAGATCTGCCGCGCGCGCGAGAGTTTCCGGGCGGAGACAAAAGGCGATTGCGGAGGCGAGGATCGCAGGTGTGAGAGTTTTATGAGGGATGGGATCTGGACCTGCGCCGGCGCGAGCAAGCATAGCGCCCCAGAATGGCTGGTCGCCGAAAAAGGGGACCACGACTGTGGGGCGTCCGGCTGCGATTCCCGCTGCGGTTGTGCCTGCGCCGCCGTGGTGGACTACGCAGGAGACGTGTTGGAAGAGCCAGTCGTGGGGTACGTTGTCTAGCATGAAGATGTTGGATGGGACGGTGTCGGAGCCTATACCGCCCCAGCCTTTGGATAGGAGGATTCTCTGCCCGGTTAGTCGTGCGGTCTGGAAGGTGAGCTGCGTCATGGCGTCGGGGTTGTCGAGCACGATGCTGCCAAAACCGATGTACACAGGTCGAGGCCCTGCGTCGAGGAAAGCCTGCAGTTCCGCAGAGGGGGTATACTCCGCCGCCAAGTCGAGGAAGTAGAATCCCGCAAGATCAATGTGTTCTCCCCAGTCCCGCGGTTTGGGAATCAGAGCCGGCGACCAGCAATACGTGTGAGGCACGTTGAGGCGCTCGAGCATACCGGGTCCCCACATGGAGCTGATGGGGTCCAAATTGAGGCATTTCCTTCGAAAACGGTTGATGATGTCGCCCAGGGCTTGCCAGGAGAGGAGCTCGATCATGGCGTAGCTGATGAAGTTGGTCATTTGCGGGTCGGCCTTGGAGGATTGGATGTTAGCGAGAGGGTGTGGAAAGGCGCGGGTGGGAGAGTAGGGCATCGTGAACATGATGTGGAGGGGGATGCCGAGTTTTTCGGCGCAGTGGATGTGTGCGAAGCTGGGAGGGTTGGCGATGATGGCGTCCGCGACGAAAGGTCGGGTGTCGGGTTCGAGGTGGTGTCTGTTGTCTTTGGAGGTGGCAGCTTCGTGCTCCTGCATTCCGTCGCCGGCTTCGAAACATGAGCGCCAGCAGCCTTGGATATACTCGCTGACGTCTTTGCGCCGTTTTTTGATGTCCCCGTTCATGATACTGCGGAAGCCGGGGACGAGACGGGGATTCTCGGCCATGAATGCCATGAGGCGGGAAGGATCGCCACCGATGCTGAAGAATTCCAAGCCATTTTCCACGACGAATGTGTGGAAACAGGGATGCGTTGCGAGGCGTACTCGATGGCCATATTTCTCCTTGAGGACCTTGCCGAGGGCGATGAAGGGCTGCACATCACCGCGTGAGCCTACCACTTGAATCACGACATTCAAGATGGGTGGATTTGGAATGCTCTGCTGGTCCTTCAAGGGAGGGTTGTCGATCGGTGAAGGTTGGTTGCTATCCTCTGCCCTGCGGAACTGCTCGTGGAGTACAGGGCTGAAAACCTGGGACAAATGGCGATTGCGTTGGTTGATGCGAATATTGACACGACCATCGTCTGTAGAACGACCGTCAATGCCCGGATCTTCTCTCTCATCGCCAGGTTCCCCGAAGATGTTGCCATATACAGGAGGTGCCAAGTCGTCGGCCGAATCGGACGTAGCAAGGTCTGTTTCTTGAAGCAGAATTGGGTGATTTGCGGCGTTGATGGATCGTACGGCCGTATGTACGGCCGTAGCGGCTCGTGCTTGCTGGGAAGTGGAGTGCTGTACGATCGATGGTTCCTCATCATAATGGCTCATCCCAGCGGGTGCCATATGGCTGCCTGGCATGGATGGTCTGTCTTAGTTTGGGGAAAGCCCAGGATGGTGTCAATGATGGGAGACGGCGCTCGATTTATCTCCGCCTCATCGAATGTAAAACTTGGGTTGTGTAGACGACTTCGATGCCTGCAAACGTTAGTGATGGATTCGCCAACAACGCCTGGGAATTCGCACCTGTGAGTACGGTGTGCCGGACAGTGTACAATACCCGAAGCACAACTGACGACTTCAATGGGCGTCAGGATACAATCTGTATGCCCTGCAAAGTCAATTGGGTTCGCTGGAAATAAGTCAGGTCCGTGTCTTCGTACTGCTAAATGGAGAAGTCGAATTCTGTTGCCTACATTTTTAGCCTTTCTCCCAGAATCCTTCGATATGCCGGTACCTGAGAATCCTGTTGCCTAGTAGGGTAGGACTTAAGCTTATAGATCCTTCCAATGCTGCTGTTGTCTGCCAATTGATCAGCTTGCACTGCATACTTCATTACAGTCTTCCGGATCGAAGTGCGACCGATATCAGACCATTTTCGACTATCGTTTCGCTATACGATCACAACTCTCGCTCCAACGATCGCACCAAGCCATGGCCTCAATCCCTTCAGCCAGCCGAAAGCTGGAATTCGCACAACGCGCGCTGCAGGTCATCTTTTCCATGATCATCATTGGCATATGTGCCCACGGTAAGCAGACATCGTCCCACACCACAAGCCCAGCCCAGCCCACCCGTTCCCAATCCTGACTCCATCGACCAGGCATCGCCGACCCAACCAACCAAGAAGTCTTGATCCACACCGAAGCCGGCGACTATCACGCCATGCAAAGCGATCCCAGCACGTGGGGATTCCTGTCCTTCTGCTTCGCCATCTGGACCATCCTGGAAGTCATCTTTCTCCTGGTTGCCGGCAGCATCTCCGCCCACAAGAGATGGATCGGATACGTCTGTGCGGGTCTGGAAGCCTTGACAACTGTCGGTTGGTTTGTTGCATTCATCGTCGTGCTGGTCAGCATCGGGAGTGAGAGGGGCCCGAGGACGATTCATCGTTATGGGTCGGTTGTGGCGATAGCGACGTTTTCGGGGATAGAGACGCTGCTTTATATGCTCACGGCGTATGTGACCGTCACCTCGGTGTTCGATCTTCGGAGGGGAAAGAAGTAGAGGTGGGAGGGTTCAATGGCTGTGTATGATACCAATGAAGCGTGGGGTTTTTGGCGTCATGGAGTGCTGTTGACGCTGCAATGTCAAGGCAGGCGGTAGACTGTTGAAATGCATATCTGCAGAACAATTCAATGCCTTCGTGCGCCGCTTGACCGTTGGCGACTTGCTATTCGCATCCCTGCTTGCCTTGGCTCATCGAGTTCCACATCCCGGTGCACGACATCTAGAAGCGGATTAGCACAGAAGCATGGATGAAAGTCAGGAGACCAGAATGAGCTTCGAGAATCGCGAATACGGTAGCCCATTGGGAGACTCCCTACTCTTCCTTGTTGACGTCCGCTGATGACAGCCGGACAGCAACAGAAGACCCATGTTCGGTGCCCGGGACCAGGATGCATCCGTCATTGGGAGCAGGCCAACTGTCCACCTTTGTCTCTTCTCTCCAAAATACCGTCACCCACGCGCCGAAGCTCATCTTTCAAGGCCGACGAAAAGCATGAAAGTCCTTCAGCTCGCCATCGCTCTCTTCATGGCTTCGACGGCCCTCGCAGACTATGTCAGTTTTTCCACCCCGCCCGATAGCCAAGACAAATGCCCCCTTGCTAACATCCTGTAGCACTGCATCCCAGACGAAGGAAATGGGTACTGCTACGGCCGAGGCAAGAATAAAGGGGATGTGGTTTATTGCGCTCCTGTAAGTCTCGGCTCATCCGTTGTGTCGACGGCTCCTGCTAATGTCGTTTCGCATGAAGGAGCACAAGTGCCCTCAAAAAGCCAAGAACACCAACTGGAAATGCAAAATATATGGACCTGGTACGGAAAACGGAGCGTACTGCTAGAGGCAGGAGGCTCTCTGTGCAACATTCGCGGTGGATGGCGGGCCTGGAAAACGAGGAGCACGAGTCGGGAAGTCTGTGGTATGCAGTATGCGGTAAGTTATGTGGTCCGAAGGCATGACAGACGGATGTGTGGAATAATACTCCCGACTGTGGTCGCTACTCACATACTCGCCTTCTGTGCCCTTCTTTTGAACTATCTCCGAAAATCGTCCGTGACCCAGAGCGAGCGGAAACTTTAACTCCGCATAATAGCAGCTCGCCGCTCGCTCTATGGTCTCACAGTCGCCGTTGCCAGGTAGGCGTACAGTCCACGAACGTCCTGCAAGATAGTTCTTCCCGTTCGACACTTCGTATCCTGGATCTCATGGAGCATCTCGCGGCTGGATTTGATGATGACCCGAGGTGACGAGAGTGAGTCTCGGCTACCCTGCTGAGCGTCCTCAGCTTTGCCGTTCTTATGTTGAAGAGTAGGCATGGCGGCTGCGACACTCACAACGCAGATGCTGGTGTAGTGCACGGACGCCTCTCGCACTAGCATTCCCAAGGACGGCGTGTTCACGGACAGGAAGAGGAGAGCACCGACTTGTCGACAGTGTGAGCGATCAACGCGGAGCCGACGGAAGTTGTATCTCGAGGACGGCGATTTCGCCGCAACCGAACGACCTCTGCTCCTTCCTGCTGGTGGTGATGGTACCTATGGAGCGCGGTTCTAGATACAGGAAGGCCCGTGCGGTAGTTGACGCGAAAGGGTTTCTGGATGTGAACCAGCGTTGGTAGCAGCAGCAGTCTGCTTTTTGCGGCGAAGCTGGGGCGCAGCCCGAGTCGTTGGATCTGTTGGAAGAAAGGTCGGGCGAGTGCCCCAGTGCCAGTGGCTTACTCTGGTGTGGATCAGCACTCGCATCTTGTGATCAAAGAGTAGACCGAGCCTTGATGCCTTCAGTCACTTTGCCCGAAGCCTCTCAAACTCTCGTCCGTCATGTGGTGTGTCCTATCCCGCCAGCCTGTGGGAGAGTAAGCCGTGGCGCTCATCATGCTGTATGTGCTGAGCCCTCTCGCAAATTCCTTGCCATCGCCGCCGAACCTCTCGACTGTCGACAAGGGCAGGTACCACTTGCAGAAGGTCCACCGAGCGAGAAAAGACAAGTATTGCGCAGAGACACGACGAGTCGAGATTTCCAGGACGTCGGAGCCAGCTCGAGGTTGATGCTGTCCCACCAGTTGTTTTCCCGCCCCGACCCGACTTCACTTCTGCTGCCGTCTCCTTCACTCCTCTTGAGACATGCAAGCAGAAGTATTGAACAGCAAGAGGTACCGTTCTCCACATCTCCATGTTGCACCGACCATATTGACATGCATGCCCGCAGCTACCCGATGACGGAAAACCAATCACCGAGCTTTCAGGACGCCTGTGTGCGCCGCTGCACGTAGCCGCGAAACCTCGTGTCTCGCCGGAATTACGTTCCACGTACAAACGCGCGCGCGCGCACAGGAAAACCATGGCTGAGTCATGAAGAACAGAAATCCCAGGGTCAGCTCTTCCGCTTGTTCAGACTTCCGACTTCTCATCGACCTTTTCCTTCTAACATTACACTACGCAACCCGTCCTTCCGGTGTTGCTGAGTTGGAGACGTGGACTGCGCTGTGTTGAGACGTGTTAGCACTATGGTGTACCGATGACCGAGACATCTTCACGATCCAGCAGACCTGTCGCCGTTGGCTTTTCTTCCTCTGCTTCGGCGGTGGTTGGAGGGCTGCGGTGGCTACTGCCATGAGGATCAAAATCAAAATGATAGTTTTCAATCGCAGGGCACTTGCTCCGTCTTCGCTGGCTGGTCTTTCACGATTTCGACGAGGAAGGCACGCGGAGGGAGTTGAGGTTGCGGGTGGTGGTGGTGGTGGGGTTGTCTTGTCCGCTGATGATTTATGAAAAATAAGCCAAATATGAGGGCAGCCGGTCGTGAGACCTGGTTGTCATTGATGGTACAATGCAGAGAGCTAATCTGAGGACACACGACAATCTCGAGTGGGCATACACAATGCTTGCTGATGCTTTTTCGTTATGTGAGGGCGTAGCAAGTCTACATAGTCGCGATGTATCAACTTCACCCGCTTCAAAACCTGTCTCTCTGCCGTGCCCGATATGCTGTCCATCCGACATAGGCCACCACCACAAAGATCCCGAGCAGGATGAACTTGAGAAAGAACCAGCGCCAGCCTCCTCCTTCTCCGGGTCGCGCCCATACCTTTGGAGGCTTGAACGCGCTCTTCGCCGCCTTCGCATCACCCGTACCAACAGAACCCGATGGAGAGTACAGGTTGTTGGTGTCGATTCTGATAATGTCATGGTTGTCCGACAGCTCGCCTGTTTCCGCGCTGAAACCCAAGTATGTCACCGACGGCAATTTGACGTCCGCCACCTCGAAACACGGAATCCACTCATCCTCCTTCTTGTACTGTAGCTCCAGCGTCAACTTCTTGTCCTGGAAGTACCTGACCTTGGCTTTCGTAGGGACATCCGCATTCCGAAGTCCTCGCGCCGAGCAGCCCGCCAACTCGTTCGACTTGCCGTCGTGCTCCTTGTCATAAGTCGTCTTGCCATCACCCAGCATAGCCATAATGTAGGGGAACACCACACCCGGACGGTTGTTCTTGTAGGTATCGAAGAAGATGCCCAGTCCTTCGAAGTTGTCCTTCATGCCAAATACCGTTCCCATCTCCGCCCGGTCTTTCGTCACCCACATTGCCATTCCATCTCCGTGCAGACTCCCCGTTCCACCAATCTTGAACTCGATCTCGATCTCCCAATTGGTTGCGGTCAGAGGTACGCGGCTGAACAGCCAGCCGGATTGCGATGGGTATTGTCCTGTTAGGCGGACGTATCTATCGGATCGGATCACAGTCGTGCCTCCATAGTCCCACCATCGCGATTGCATGTCGTAGTCGAGGTACGGCTGGAGAGAGTGCTGTTAGCAATCGATTCAGCGCGACTGATCGAGGAGCATGCTCACCGGTGCTATGCTGTGCGTGCGCAGGAATATCGATTTGATGTCGTCTTCCGTGCCATCTGCTGCGATCACGACGCAGCTCCATGCTGCCAGCAGTATGGAGACCAACCACGAGAAGGAGGGAAGGTGTGGTGCCATTGTCGCGTTCGTGTGCAATGCCAATTTGTGGAATCCGTATGGCTGATTGAACACGCTCGAGAAGAGACGCAGGCCGGCACGGCTAGGAGCGAGAGGAGTCCAAGGTCGAAAGTGATCGCGTGCAAGTCGGTGATTGAGGTCAAGTGTCTCAAGTATCAACCATTTGATCAAACAGCTGGCCAAACTGGCTTCAAGGGTTCAAGGAGGAGCAAGCCAAGCCGCAACTTCAGCCACAGTTCGACAGCCACTTTTCATGTGAAGAACGATCGTGTATTCGACCTCCACATCTCCACGACATCGATTCGAGTTGAGACATCGAGAGATGTCATCATGGCTAAGCAATGTCGCTTCTTCTCATAAAGTTCAACTTGGCGTCACGGCCGTCGTAAGCGGCTGCATCGCTGCAACCGCAGTAATTGGGCTTCAGAAGGCGAGGAAAGAATACAATGTACACGATCTAAAAGGCTCGATCCCGGACCTGGATGAGCCGCACGATGTCGAAAAGGTTAGACATTCTTTCGAAGTTCAATCGCGATGCTGCTTACTGACGGATGGATAGATTAACAATTTCGGTGGTGCAGTCCCCGAGGAGCTCCTCGAGAACCGAGATGACGAGAGAAGTGCTGCACTGGCGAGAAGGGCAAGACTCGGAGACTACGACGAAGGTACTCAACCCAACCTTGACGAAATGATTTTGATACTGACACTTCACAGCTCTCATCCTCGAACAGTTAGCCCGAAATCGTGTCTTCCTCCAAGACGATGGACTTGCTAAACTTCGCAAAGCCTTCGTGATCGTGGTTGGCTGCGGTGGTGTGGGATCTCACGCAACAGCGGCTCTCGCACGGTCAGGCTGCGGACGTCTTCGCCTCATCGACTTTGATCAAGTGACACTCAGCTCACTCAATCGTCATGCTGTTGCGACGCTCGCAGATGTAGGCACGCCTAAAGTCAAGTGTCTAGAAAAGCGTATGGAGCAGATCGTACCCTGGACGCATTTCGATTCGAGGAACGAGCTGTTCGGTGAAGCCACGGCGGCCAAGCAGCTGGAGCCGTGGAGCGATGGCCAGAAGCCGACGTATGTTATTGATGCTATCGACAACATTGACTCGAAGGTTGCCTTGTTGTACTACTGCGCTACGAATGGCATTCCTGTCATATCATCCATGGGAGCTGGCTGCAAGTCGGATCCCACGAGAGTCTTCATAGGCGACATCTCTGCTTCCACAGACGATCCGCTCTCTCGAAGTACCCGGAGAAAGCTGCGAATGCGTGGAGTGAAAGATGGTATTCCGGTCGTCTACTCGCAGGAGAAGACGGGACCTGGCAAAGCTCAACTTTTGCCTCTTCCCGAAGACGAATTCCAAAAAGGCGCTGTCAACGAGCTTGGTGTCTTGCCCGACTTCCGTGTTCGAATCCTGCCCGTGCTTGGAACTATGCCTGCAGTGTTCGGGCTGTGCGTTGCAAATCACATCATGCTAGAAATCGCCAACTACCCGCACGACTACCTAGCCAGCAAAGCGCGGGAAAAGATGTACGACGGCATCATGGGCCACCTCTCAGGCCTGGAAGAACGTCTTGCAAAACACCAAGGCTTCGAGTCCACCGGTCTGCGGCTACCAGTCACCAATGACGACGTCGGCTATCTCGTGGAAGAAGTCTTCCGTGGTCGAAGTGTTGTCTCTGGCCTGGCGAGTCGGCTTGTGCTCACGAGATGGCGGAAGCCGGAAGGTGCTTGGGTCGATCTAAGTACGCCTGGCCAGAAGGCAGATACGTTGCGGTTGGATGAGTTGGTGTGTATGACTAAGGACGAGATGTTGAAGCATGAGAAGATCGTTCTGAAAGAGGGACGGACGCCGGAGGATGTGTACGGGAAGGAGGTCGTGGAGCTTGTTGAGAAAAGGATGAAGGAGGAGAGGGCGTATAGAAGTCAAATGTAGTCAGTGTCAAGACCATGGGGAGTATTTGCAATGTCTCAGGAGATGTTCGTGGCAGACGATTGTACAGCCTTGGGAAGGCCAAGTGAATGTCCAATTTGGCCGAAGTAGCGCCGGAGCTCTCCATCCGAGTCGTGTCGATTTCTTTCGTTCAACACAACATCCACCTCAACTAACACTTACTGGAGATCTAACAATAATGGTCAATGACACCCGATTACCAACAGACCTTTCTTTACGCGAGCAGACCAGGCAAGAATCGCAACATGCGTATATCAAGAAAGCCCTCGGCTTCACCATACATCCTGACATCGACACTTCATTACCAGCAATGAATGAGTCAGAACCCCGTGCGCTCGAGATTTCAGTCATCCCTCAATTCAAGACGAGCGACCTGGCGGACCCGCCAATCCATCTGTCCGAGCATATCCACCCCCACGAACTCGCGAAGGACAACGCTCTGAACAAGCCAAGCCTCCTCAAAATCGGACAGTTCGACTTCATCACCCTCAGTCTTCTACACACCTCTCTCCGCTCCGATCAATGGGACCCCATCACCACTCGCCTCATTCAACTCCTCAAGCCAGGCGGCTGGATCCAATGGGTCGACTGGGATCCCTCCGCCCTGCGTATCGCCGGCGTGCGACCTGGAACGCCCGATGCCACCACCCTGCGTGCTTTGCTACGTCGGTATACCGATACTTTGTCCGAGCGTCAAGTGAGAACCACGTATCGCATTGAGACGACATTCAAGCGACAAGGCTTGGTGGAGATTGACTCGGACATGTATCCGATTGCGCCAGAGGTGGAGTTTACGAAGAATGTGGTTGAGGGAGTTGTGATGGAATTGGAGGAGTGGGGAGTGCTTGGGAGGGAGGAGGCAAGAAAGGTGAGAGCTGAGGTAGGTGAGGAGGTGGAGAAGGGCGGAGTGCTGATCTGGTGGGACCTTTGGTGTCATATTGGGAGGAAGCCAAGCTAGATTTTGGTCGGAGCTGGACTTCTGGTGATTCTGGCCTGCCGTCTCTCATTGAGAATTCCGTTGCCTGCGAGCCTCCAGACCAGCGCTCGTGTCCCGCAATGTGCAGTATTTTGCACTTCCTCGTCGACCTGTCCATTGCCTCTACGCTGCGGGATTCGAGCGTGCGGCGATTTGCCGATCGCAGCAGAAGACGATCACGAACGAGCGTGCATCGAACGATCGCGAGCCCAGGCTTGAATTGCAACATCACCTCCTGGTCAAGAACGCGTGGCCGCGAACCATCAGTTCATCCTCCCCTGCTGCTCGATCTGCACTCCATGCCCGGATGTGCCCCGTGGCTTACTTGCTCATCGCATCGATCGGCCTGACAAGGCGGGAGGACTATCCGCCGTGGAAGCAGCATTTTCATCCGGCTCGCTGCTCAAGTCATCGACATCCGGAGCCATGTTGGCGAGAGAAAGGCGCATGCCTGAGCTGCGTGCTCTTGGCTGTCTAGAGAGGGCCTCCCGGGAAGTTTAGGACGCCTGCCATAGTGTCAAAGTAAATCGGAGGACCTTAATCCCGGCTCATCACGAGAGCTTAATCAATGTTACCATCAAACGCGGGGGACAAGCACACCAAGCTTTCGGGTCAAAAGCCGAGGCGTAGATCTAGACTTTCAATGGAGGAAACGACAGCAACATGAATCGGACAGTTTACTGACAATTTGACCACACGATCTCGCATCATGTATCTCATATATCTCGATCTGGAGGACCATGTATTCCGCATTTTGCGATGCCTGGTCATGTCACGAATCTAGGCCCAAAGTTTGTTCACAAAAACATGGAGGTAAGAATCTGGGTAGGATCGGGCTGGACCGGAATGGAAACGCGGGTGTGATCTTCACATTGCGTAAAGCAACGACATCGCAACTTCCGGCTCACTTCTCCTCTCGTGTAAAACTCCTCCCCGACAACAACCTCGAAAGGCCATCACGGTGTTTTTACACTTGTTCAAGTTGCCCAGCTGACCGCCGCTTCGACATTTGCCGGACCTTCCCTCACTTCGGCACCACATCAAAGAACAACAAATTCTGAACCAAGACTTTCACGCCACCTCACTTCAAGATGAACTGCCCCTCACGAACCGACCCGGAGGTCCCAGACAAATGGAACCAAAGTCCCAATGCCCTGAGCGCCGACACGACAACCAGAAGCGACCTGGAAAACCTAGCCAGCGCCCGCCTCCAGTCGGACCACAAACTTAAGAAGCAAGATGGCCTGAATTGCGAAATCGCCACCGTCAGCGGCTCCAGTGACGAAAAACGGAAGCCGGACTCTGTCCTGCCCAGCGATGGGGCACAAGCCATCGCCAACCCGGGTTCTGGAGAGGACATGCTTAAAAGGACGCTCGGCTTCACGGATGTCGAAGTGTCTCCCTCTTCAAACCCACCCCGGCTGCCACGATTGCAGCACCCTTTTCGAGAGATCAAGCGTGTTCTCTTGAAGTTTTCCAAGTTCATTGGGCCGGGATTCATGATCGCTGTGGCTTATATTGATCCTGGAAACTATGCGACTGATGCGGCGGCTGGAGCGTCGTACCGATTTCGATTGCTGTTCATGGTTTTGCTCTCGAACATCTTTGCGATTTTCCTCCAGTCACTCAGTATCAAGCTCAGTACCGTCACCGGCATGAATCTCGCTGAGATGAACAAAGCTCACTGCGCTCCATGGCTCAATTATGTCCTCTGGTTCTTCGGAGAGGCGGCTGTGATTGCTACGGACATTGCAGAAGTTATTGGCTTTGCGATTGCATTGAACCTACTGGCTCCTAACTTGCCCATCGTCGCCGGTTGTGCAATCAGCATCGTGGACGTTATGTTCATATTGCTGTTTTACCGACCTGAAGGCTCTATGAAAGCTTTGCGAATCTTCGAGGCGTTTGTGATGATGCTGGTCATCGGAGTCGCGATCTGCTTCTGTTACCAGCTCTCGTTGATCGAAGGAACAACAGCCGGTGAAGTCTTCAAAGGCTACCTCCCATCCAGCGCTTTAGTGGAAAGCAAAGGGTCAGCATATCACACCCCTCCACTTCCCAAACCACCGCTAACACCACCACAGCCTCTACCAAGCCTGCGGCATCCTCGGCGCAACAGTAATGCCCCACTCCATCTACCTAGGCAGCGGCCTCAACCAACCACGCCTCCGCCAATTCGACGAACGCCACAACAACTACCACCCCGTCGACCCGGACGACTCCTCTACCTCCCCTCAACCGCAAAAGTACCGCCCCTCCATGTCCGCCATCCAATCCTGCATGAAATACAGCATTATCGAACTCGCGCTGTCCCTCTTCACTTTCGCTCTATTCATCAATTCCGCCATCTTAATCGTGTGTGGAGCGTCGCTTTACTCCGTCACTGGCGCCTCGGACGCGGATCTGTTTGGAATTTATGATTTGCTGAATACGCAGCTCGGACATGCGGCTGCTACGGTGTTTGCTGTTGCGCTGCTGCTTTCTGGCTGCTCGGCTGGGATTGTTTGCACTATGGCTGGGCAGATGATTACCGAGGGACAGTTGAAGTGGAAGCTCAAGCCATGGGTTACTCGCTTTCTGACCCGTTCCATCTCAATCGTGCCGTCGATCCTGGTCGCTGGAACGATCGGAAAGAAGGGGTTGTCGGAAGCTCTGGTCGGGTCGCAGGTGGCGTTGAGTGTTATCTTGCCATTCGTCACGGCGCCTTTGATTTACTACACCTGTCGGAACAAGTACATGACTGTCTTTCCGTCGGAATTTGGAAGTGACGGAACGCAGAGGGTCGGTGTCGGGGAGGGAGTGAAGATGAGGAATGGATGGATCGTCGCGGCGCTTGGAGTGGCGATTTGGGGGATTATTGTGGTTATGAACGTGGCCAATATTGTGTTGACGGGTCTTGGGGTCAACTAATGGTGGGAGGTGGACGTGAGGGATGAGTGTGGGGGTAGGAGAGGATCAGTCGGTGCGTTGATTGAGAGGGACGACAATCATAGAGTGGAGGTGTTCGTCTTCATTTAGGCACGATCATAATCTAAAGAGCATTTGACATCAGCCGGAAAGGGACACCCGTGGACATCTCGCAAGCCCTTCTGGAACATGAGATCTCTCCAGGCCACCATTTTGGAGACCAATGGCTCAGTATGAAAATTTGTACTGGAGATCTCTGTTCCCACTGCAGTCCAATCGAAGCTGGCATGTCACTTCATCTCTTCCTGGCCCAGTAACACGTCCTCTTCTCCTCTCAGCGTTCACGACTTTGTCGCGCTCATGCTCCCGGTCCGTGCTTCAGTGTGAAAGGTCTCGAAGGCTTCTTCGCCTTACTCTCCACTTCTTTATCCTTCAGGAACTTGTCGAGTATCGCTCGCTGCTGCTCTGCACGAGCAACGGGGTCCGGGATAGGCGCACCTAGTGCCTGGCCCGTACCCGCGAAGCCATCTCCAAGAGCTCGTGGCTGGCTCGAGTCATCGGTGGTGCTCCAGTCGCCATTGTCGTTGGAAGAGTTTGTGAGATCGTAGTTTCCCTCTTCGGCCGGGTCTGTCCATTGGTTGGGTTCGTCCTTCCAATCGTCTTGGTCGGTAGCTGCAGGTGATGGAGTAGGATCGTCGGTCTGGGCTGGCTCCTCTTGGTATGTGGTCTCCTCGCTCTTTTGATTAGCCTCTGCTTCGTGGGCTGGCGACGCAAACGATGGCACGAATGCGGAAGCTGCGGCATTCAGTTGACCCGGGCCATGCTTCTTCTGGAGTTCTCCTTCGTCTTGTTGGGCCGCGACTGGGTGCTGGTGGCGTCGATGTGGTGGAACATACGAGCGCTTCTCAGGCACGGATAGCTCGATGCTAGGCTTCTGCTCGTCTGGTGCGAGAGAGTGATGATCATCTGCTCCACCATCGCCAACAGAATCTTTATCATCATCACGACCACCGTCGTCGGAGCCTTCGTGGGATCCAGGGTGATCGCCAGCACAAACGTTCCCAAGCAAGTTGTCCAAAGACTTCTGATCACGATCAGAAAGCCCTCCGCTCTCGCGCTGTTCTTCCAAGAAGTCGAACTGAGCTTTCGCAATCCGCGATACCGCCGTCCAGAACTCATCATCGCCGTTGGCGATTCGCTCCTGCGCAAATTGAACAGCACGCACGAAAGAACCAAGATCTTCCTCCGGGTCGCACGCTTCTGCGAACTTGTCGAGCGCGAGTTGTGGCAGGCCTCGAACGCCGTACTCCATTGCCATGGTGTACACATCAGCGGCGAACTGGAACTCGTCGAATTTGTATTCCTGCGGCGTGGTGAAGTCCAATCGGTAGAGGTACTGGATCACTGCATCGAGGACCAACGGATCCTTATCGTGCAGGGTGATGGCCGCGTGAGCGGACTCCGCAATCTCTCGAAACTTGCCGCCATGAGCGTACAACACAACTTTGTGCACTTGATGATAGGTGTCGCCGCAGATGATGGTGAGATCGGAGAAGAGGCTGGAGTCGAGGAGTCTGTTGTTTGACGTTAGCGGAGGGTCAATTCTGGGGGCTTATGGTAGACTCACTCCTCTGTTGCGAGGCGGAGGAATGGTCCGATTTCTTTGGACATTTGAGCTGCTTTTGTATCAGTCTCCATGATCGTTGAATGAGGCATGGCAAGCGGCGTGGAAAGTTGTTGTTGTTGGCTTGATGGCAGACTGAGACGTGGAGAGATATGTTTTGACGTGCTTGCTTCGTTTGCTTCGCCTGCTCTTGCTGTTTCGAGCAAGAATACGGCTTCGCGCAGCGGCTAGAGCTGCAAGCAAGCGCATGGAGACCATGTAAGGGTATCCATTCACTCTTGAAAACAAATAATGGAGAAACGAATAGAAGCCTACAGATTTGCATAGTGTCTGCACGACGCCCCTTTTCAGTCGCTGAATCTAGAAAGCAATCGAACGAAACGCAGCCGTGCTGATGGAGCTCATGTCATATGTATCTCTACCCTCGCTCGGCGCAAAGCGTGTGCATCATTAGCACTGATCTGCGCCGCATATGTCTACTACCACAATCTCACTCAGAAGCATGTGCGCTGCTGTCACTGATACATCTTGTCCTTCTTACTCCTCTGGTCGCACCGTACTCGTTCACGCTACACTCATCCAAGACGACGTCCTGGTCCCATTCCTCTGCCACGCGGGCCTGGTCCGCGGAACGGCACATGCCCACGAGGAACTGGTCGCGGGTCGTCCTCGTCGTCCGAGTCTTCCTCATCGTCATCTGCGGGCGGGCCGCCGCGCTTGGTGCCATGCGGGCCAAACAAGGCTGGGTCTTGGAGAGGAGAAGGAGCCGCAGCAGGTTTGGACGAGTCGAGCTGCTTGAAGAGGTGAACAGCCAGATGCGGCATGTCGATGGTCGCGAGCTTGATGAATTCGGGCGAACCACACAGCACCGAAATGTTGTTCTGAATCTTCGGCAGCACGATTTCCCACAACGTGCGGTCGTGAGGTGAAGTGTTCTGTTCCACAGCATAGATGGCGGCGATGAAATCCTCAACACTGTTCTGTGGGTTGCAGGAGTCCTTGAACTTGTTCGCGGCGGCGTCGCGGAGGCGCGGAAAGTCGTACTGGTCGGCGATGGAGTAGACGAGGATGGCGTGCTCGGAGATGGAGGTGGTGCCGCGGGCGGAGTCGTCATAGAAGGAGTGGTAGAAGTAGTGGAGCATGGTCTCGAAGACTTTTGGGTTGGCCTCGATGGCGATGACCTTCTGTTGGGTGGTGGACTCCTGTGAGTGGTTAGTAGTTGATGTGGTAGGCGCACGATGGATGTTATGTACCTTGAAGCCGCCGCCGAGCAGCTTGCGGAAGTACGGCGACTGGACGAAGAGGATGTTGCGGTGGACGGGGAACTGCTTCTCGCCGCAGGTGATGGTGAGGTCAGAGAAGAGATCGTTCTTGTAGAACCTGTAGTTATCAGCGGCGTGATCTAATGCGAGATATACATGTTCGACTTACTCGCGCATGCCCGCCACCAAGGCGTAGGGAGATGGAGCGGCCATCTTGAAAGCGCAGATGTTGTTTGTTGGTGAGAATGTCCGAAGTCGAAAGGCTGAAGCTGTAAGGCGGAGTAGATGCAACGAAGACGATGCAGAGTGGATTGTTCGAAGGAAGAAGTTGGTGAAGGCGGAAGGAAGGTGTAGAGCAGAAGTTCGGAAACCACGCTAGTACGTGAATACACAGAGTGACTCAGCTGCAGGGAAACGAATCATGAGACATGCGCAACATATGAAAGAACGAAAGAGGGAGGTGAATGGACCACCATCGTCTGAGACCTGGCAAGCTCATTGCACTGCGAGTGGTTGAGCTCAGCACCTTGGCAAGCGTGGATGACTTAGCTGTATATGTCTTCGTGGACGCTGAGCCTAGTTGAATATGCGCCAGCGATACCAACACCTGATATGCGTACGCGGCGTTGCAATCTGTTGGTTGCCCGCCAGATAGGAGCCTGACCGGCGATATCGCCCTTGCATAACTCCTCCGCAAGGCAGCAGTCTCGTGCATATACACAATTGTACACCGAATCGTTCATCTATACAGAAAGTCAGCGCATCAACACAACTCGAAATCACCCGAGAACAACTCACAACTTCGCCCTCGCCCTCTCCCAACTCTCCACATTCTTCAAACTTCTCTCCTCCTCCCTCTTCCTCTCCTCCCTCACATTCTCAAGCCGTCGACTCTCTCCGACCGCATCGTCCAAGTACTCGACGGTCCGTCGCCACATCTCCCTCTTCAATTCTCCGTACACTGACCTTCCCGAAGCGCCCGGCTGAGCTTTCTTCACCAACTGGAACTCTTCGATAAAAGCCAGCGCCTCATCCAGTCCGCCAACGCTATCGACCAAGCCGTCCTCGAGAGCTTCAAGCGCCTGTCGAGTATCAGCAGGAACGGAGAGACACGATGACTTAGACTTCGGCTTCTCAACCCACCTTGTATCGATGCGCCTCTAGTACGAGCTTCCGGAACGTCGCTCCACTCAACTTCTCTTTGAACACACCCAGCATAGCCGGAGGCATCGGCATACCCAGTTCCAGTTCGTTGAGACAAATATAGCCTCTGTGAGGATTCATGATTCGGTACTACGATCCTTGAAGTCAGCAACCATCATCTCTGCCACTGCACTTCCCAGCTCGGCTCCACTCTTGTACTCCATTCTCCAGAGTCACCATTCCCATGACACAAGAGAGAACGACTCACGTCATGCATCCCCACCAACATCGCCCCTCCCGCAAAAGCATGCCCATTCACAAGCGCCACAACCGGCATCGGAAACGTCAACACCCTCTTCCACAACCGATACAGCACGTCCGGGAAATACATCCTCGTAATCTGGGAGTGCTGAATATCCATTCCATTGGAGTAAAATTTCTCAATGGCGGATGTGGTGATGACGACTCCAGGCGGGTAGCGATGGTGCAGGATGTCGAAGGCGAGGAGGAGAGTGGCGCAGAAGGGAGATGCGAGACGGTTGTCCGGTGGAGAGGAGAAGGTGAGGAGGTACACTTTCGGGCGGGGTTCGGTGCAGGTTACTGTCGCTTTGCCGGTGGAGGAGTAGGACGACGGGGTTGAGAGGGTGAAGAGGGTTTTGGCGGGTTTGGACGCCATGGTGGCGGTTAGGAACCTGGTTTGCGTCTCTCGGTTCTCGATGGGAGCGACCTTGCGGTTGTTTCTCGACCGGACGTATGACTGATTTGAGGCCGGATGTATGTGAGAGATTTGATGGATGTGAGAGATCTGATGGATGTGATAGAGATCTGATGGATGTGATGGAGATAATGGAGAGTAGCATGGATGTCGAGTCGTACATGCAGACGATCATCACAAGAAGTGAAGTCGAGCCAGCAGCCTCGGTTGTGAAACCTTGATCAACTTCTGTCCACCTCAGCCGCACATGCAAGGCACACACATCAAGTAAAAGAGTCGTCGAACATAGAACATCGTGAGGCAGCTTACGGACGACTCCGACCTGGTTGAAAGATTACAGGAACAACCAAATCTCCCACTCTTCGACCTTGCGTTGAGCCTCCCTGATATTCGCGACCAAAAGATGACTCCTTATCCAATGTAGGTCTTCTATGCAAAGCCATCGTATCTATACAAGATGCATTCATCCGAACAACCCGAGCTTCCAATGCAATGCTCTCTAGAAGTCCCTGATTCATTACACGAATATCCCCACTCTTCCCAAATCAAGCCGTCTCCACACTCCAATCCCCAATCCACTCCAAATCGCGATCCCCCGCCGCGAAATCCCAACCGACGACGACTTTATTCTGACTGCATGATACGATCCTCCGCGCGTCGAATTGTAACTTGAACACGCGATTCGTCTCGCGAGCGGGCGCGTGGTGGTGATGGTGGTGGGCGTGGGCGTGGGCGTGAGCGTGAGCGTTCGGATGTGGAGGATTGGGCTGCTGCTGGGCTGGTGCTGCTGTTGGCGCTGCTGTTGCATTTGGCCCTGCTTCAACTGCTGTCGTGGCTGGATGGACGGTATGTAGTGCCGGGACGGGAGCTGTCGCGGCGGTTTGAGCTTGTGCGTGGGCGGGGGCTGCGGGCGCGGCTGTATTCAGGGGTCTTGAACTCGATGCGGCGGCTGATGATGGACCTGCTTGATCGCCTTGTTGGACTGCGTGTGGGCCTGCCTGCTGCTGCTGGTATTGCAGTTGTGCAAGATTGTGCAGCTGACTACCGAGACTGTTCTGGATGGTAGCTACAGTCGCTTGACTCGGGGCAGGGGCAGTAGCTTGATGACCTGGTCCATGAAGCGCAGTATGCGCACCAATCAAGTTCGTCATGGTAGTTTGAACAACAGCCTGAGCATGTTGAATCGCGGCGAGCTGTTGAGGATGTGAAGGTGCTGGCTGCGGTGCTGGTACCGGAGCCACACGTCGATGGGTTGGTCCTAGATGTGCCCCTTGCTGCAATCGAAAGTTGGGTCGCCATTTGCCGTCTTTACCTCGCTTCCAGATGATGACGGTCTCGTCGTACGAGCCGGAGACAATTCTCGCCCACTTGCTACCACCTCCACCAGGAGGAATCTTCGTTCCAAAGCTGAGCATTTCTTCGGGCCTGCTAGAGCCTGCATTCCGACGCGTTCCACCACGACCGAGCGAACGAGGTGTCATGCCTTGTTTGAGGCTTTTCACGAAATTCCGATCGGCCTCCTGGGACTCTGCCAGCAACTCCTCATCGGTCGTGATGTCGAGATCGCCAAAGCGGGCCTGAACGGTGCGCACAAGACTACTGTGGCCGTCCAAACAGGCCACTTCCGCGGTCGTTTCGTAGTCAAAGATCCGAACAGTGTTGTCGGAGGAGCCGCTGACAATTCGACGACCGTCGAACTGTACGCATGCTATGCCTTTGGTATGACCGCTGTATTGTTTTCTGTGGCCGCCGGCGTGAATGTCCCAGGATTTGATAGTACGATCGCCAGATGCCGACACGATGATATCTCCATGGATCTGCACGGCATTGACCGCCGCTTGGTGGCCGGTGAAAGTGTCCAGAAGGGTATATGCGCTCAGCTGCATGTCCGTGCCGAGGTTCGGGGTGAGTTGAGAGATGACGCGCTTGGGCACAATATCATCGTGGACCTCGATATCGTGGCGGTTCCAGATCTTGATTGACTTGTCTTTAGAGCAGGTCACAAGGTAGCGGTCGTCGAAGCGGAGGTTGAGAACACTTTCGGTGTGCGCGTGAAACTTCTTCAATACCTGGCCGGTTGAGAATCTCCACACCAAGACCAGATTGTCGCTTCCTCCGCTGATGATCACATCATGTTTGTCACCAGGAGCATCGTCGAATTGCAGACAGAGAACACTCGCTTTATGTCCGAGCAGTGGATCTCTCAACAGCCGGCAAGTATTGAGGTCCCATATGCGGATGCTCAGGTCGCGAGAGCCAGAAACAAGATGATTGCCGCGATGTTGTATAGCATAGACGCACTCCGTGTGACCTTCTTCGAGGTGCTGGGGGTGAGGTAGGCGGAACATCTTGTAGGTACCAGTCTCCCAATTCTTCTCAAGCCTTCTGCGTTGCTTGTAGAGGTATGACCAGCTGACCTTGGGCTCTCTTGCTGCGCTGAAGACAGTTGGTGTGATTTTGACATCTGCGGGATTGAATGAGGAGTCGTCAAGCATCGAGTCAGAATCGCTCTCCAAATCACTCGGCGCTCTCCTGTCGGACGGACTGCCGTTTGTTGCCAATGTACTGCCGCTCGTACTCTCTACTCCCTCCATACGACTACCAGTGTCCGTTATTCGCGCAGGCTCGGGCTCACTGAAAGCTTCATCGCGAGGTCTCTTCCGACTACTCTTTCTGGTTAAACCGCCGCCGGGCTTTGCCGTGCGCATGACACGTTCCGCGACCCTCGTGCCCTTTCGTTTTGCCAGCTCTTCCGATCCTGTCATCTTGCTCTTGTCCACGATCCATCCCTCCCGGTAGAAGCAGTTCCGCCATAGACGCTCGTCGTGCGTGCGCTCTCGCCACGGTTTCGAGACTTGGGATGCAATGAGTAGCTCGCGAGGTGTGAGGTGCGAGAAGATGTCCAGCATGAGCTCATTCGGAAGCATAAAGACCGGATCGTGATACACCATGGAGGCGATCTCCTTGTGGAGGTCGAGCAGCGTGGGCGCCTTGAAGCTGTGACATAGTGTTCTTACGAGTTCTGGAGGATGTTAGCTTTGAAGACAGCATCCTCGTTGTTTTGAAGCCTGCAACCTACCGATCCGGTCGGGAAGAGGCATGTCCAGTAGTAGCACTTTGAGCTCGGGCGTCGACAGCTTCGCAATGGCACTCCGAGGATCGATGTATGATTCGGAGGGCGCAGTGGCCGATGCTTCACTCTCGGGCAAGCTGGCGGCGTCGCCATGATAGCCTTCATCAGGCTGCGGCGAACGCGACATGGCGGCGGCAGATATGGGAGAGGAAGACCGAATTCGTGTATCTTATGCCAGAACAGTCCAAGAGTGCATCCGTGTGCAATGAGTTCGGGTAGGGATGTCGCGGAGCAAATGTGGCGCGTGCTCTATCTGTAGCAAGCGACAGTGGAGGAGATGTATGGGTGGAGTCGTGGCGGCGTGGAAGCCAGCGGAGATCGTCGGCGCAATGCGCTCCAGGCGATGAGGATGTCGGCGCGTTCAACGAGCCCTGTTCGGTATATTTCTGACAACCATCACATGCAAAAGAGCAACATTGGATGATGAGGTAATGTGTAGAAGTCTGGTTGTCCCTTCGCGTGGTTCCCGCTGGCTCAACTGCCGATCGTCCCGCAATCAAAAGCCAAGGCGGAAGGGAAGAGACAGAGCCTCACAGAGGGATGCGATGCGAAGGCCAAGTTACGATTGAGTGCATGAAAGAACACTCACGTGCTTTGGAGAAGCGATGATGGTTCTGAGTCCTGACCCGATAGGCCGCCCCAGCCATGAATCAGGACACTTTGATACAGTACTGAAGTAGAAGTACTTGGTCGATCCGGCAAGGCATGAGACCTGTCGACCCGCCCCGTGCTGACGAGACGTGCGACATGCAATGATCCGCGAGTGTCACATTCGTCGCAGTACGTACTACTGGAGACCGAGCGCAGTAGTGGTAGAGGGCTACGGTAGAAGGTGCAGCAAGTGTTCAGTCCACTGCAGGAGGGAAGATGCAGTCCCGTCTTCCGTTTCACGACTCCGACATGCAACATTCGGCCATAATTGGTCGGAGCGAGTTGTTCGCAGACGCTGGACTGGACGACTGGTCTCTCTCTCCGCGCCTCCAACGACAAAGAAGGAGGAGATCAAGCTTTGGCTCCGTGTCTCTTTCACAGCAGACCCGACGGGAGCGCCACCCCACGCTGCTCTGCTCTGTTCTCCCTTCTCCGTGGCCCAGCGCCTAGCAGTCGTCCTCTCACACAAAGAAGACCACAGACCACGCCGCCCACTCGTTCGACTCGTTTCATTCCCTCGATCGTGCTGTGCTGTATACATCTCGCTGTATAGCTAGGCAGGCCGGTCTATTCACTGTCGTTGTCTTCTCTCGACCTCTTCCTTGCACACTCACCTGCGATACAAACGATATCCTACCCAAAGTACACACACACACACGCACACACACACGAATAGACGTTCGCATCGGCCCGTTCAACCCAAAACTCCGCACCGCACATTGTATTAGACTTCGATCTCCGGCGCCGGGCAAGCAATACGGCCCAGTTCCCCCAAGTGCAGAGCCCGAAGTGTGGAAAGGCGGGACCGTCTCGCAACCTCACCTTCTGGCCCTGGCACGCGTCAATTCTCACAATCCCTCATCCCTCCCTCGCCCCTCACTCTCACATACACACACAACCGACACCGCTCCACCACACCACCCATTCGCGCCGCACTCTCGAACCCTCTCCTCAATCCACCTCCCGACGTCGTCCACATGACGCTCGCGGCGTAGAGCGCCGGCGAGCATGGAGATCGCAAATCCGCACTTCACCCGGACCCTGAATGCACTGACCCAAGGAGCCTCCTTCGATCCCAACAAGCTGCGTCTACACCGTCGCGACACCGACATGACCGCGTCGCATGCCGACGTCCCTGGCACCCTAGCGCACTCCAAGAGCCATACCAGCTCCAATTGGAGCTTCCAGTCTTCCAACCGCAGCAGCAACACCACCCAGGGCACCTCCCACTCCACCCTCTTCCCACCGCCGCCCATGCCGCAGAATGCCGCAAGCCATGGCGATGTGGTACCCACCGCCAATATCATGAACTCGGTCGCCGATGCCTCCTCCTCACTCTTCCAAATTTGCGTCGCATTACGCCAGCGTCTTCTCGGAGTCCCTGGCTTCAAAGAGACCCTCGAGACGGTCGAGGGCGAGGCCGATGATGATACCGATCCCGTCACACTTCTCTGGCGTACGTTTCGTCGTGGAGAGCCATTGTTACTCCTGTACAATGCTTTTCAGCCGGCAACACCTTTGGTCCTTAGGGAGGATCTCAAGGAAGACAAGAGAGGGAAGGCGGCCACATATAAATTCCTCTCGGCTTGCATGAACGATCCGAATCTGCCAACGGACGACTCGTTCATCATCAATGATCTGTACGGCGACGACACGACAGGCTTCGTCAAGGTCGCAAGGCTTGTGAACCGAGTATTGGATATACTGGTGGCGCAGGGCCTGATTGAGGATGTCAGGCCGACTGCATCGGATTTCGAGCATGCAGAGAAGGGATTGAAGCGTACACAACGTCAGCACATTATTGCAGAGCTGGTCAAGTCTGAAAGGACATATGTGCAGCATCTCGAACTGCTGCAGGCCTTCAAGCATCTCGTGGAAGAGAAGGGTGTTATTCCCGGCGATGCCATCCACGACATCTTCCTCAACCTCAACGGCCTACTCGACTTCCAACGACGCTTCCTCATCCGCGTGGAGCAGACGAATGCCATGCCGGAAGAAGAGCAGAACTGGGGCAAGCTCTTCATACTCTACTGCGAGGCGTTCAAGGTTTACGAACCCTATATCGCCAACCAGCGCAAGTGTGAGAAAACGGTCATTGCGGAATTCGGCAAGCTCAAAGACGCCGGTGGCAGCAATGAAATGCGTCAAATGGTGGAGTCACCTACCGCGCTGCACTCATTTTTGATGAAACCGTTCCAAAGATTGACAAAATACCCACTGTTGCTGGACCAACTCTACAAAAAGGGTGACCTCGATGACGAGCGCAAACAGGATTTGCTGAACGGAATGGAGGCATCTACATCTGTCCTCACTCGCACGAATGAGGCCGTAGACAGGGAGGAAAAGCTAGAGGCTGTAGAGGAGCTTAAGACGAGAGTCGAAGATTGGAAGGGCCACAGCGTAGCCCAATTTGGAGAGCTGCTACTCTACGGCACCTTTACGGTCCTGAAGAGCGAGAATCTTGCGAATGGCAAAGATGGAGAGCGACAAGTATGCTGGAACTGTTTCCCTCAACCTACAACAACTGACCAAATTCGCAGTATCACGTATACCTCTTCGAGACCATCCTTCTCTGCATCAAGAATATCGACATCACCAAAGCGAAGAACAAATTCAACAAAAGTCTTCTCGACAACAAGGGCAAACCGAAGCTGCAGCTCAAAGGCCGCATCTTCATGCAAAATGTCACTGACCTCGTCTCTTTAGCCAAACCAGGTACGAGCGATTCATTAACAGAATATCACTTGTCAATTCGAACCAGCGCGCGGGTATGTTGAAAACAAAGGCTAATTAAAGCTGCATAGGCTCATACACTTGTCAGATATTTTGGAAAGGCGACCCGAGCATTGAAAACTTCATCATTCGATTCACCACCGAGGATGCGCTGAAGAAATGGGCATCATCCATTGAGACTCAAAGAAGGCGCTACCACGATCGCATTTCTGGTCCGAGCAGGACTGTGCCCGAATTTAGCTACATGGCGAATCAAGGCGAGCTCCAAAACCCGTACGCGCAAGAAGGCGAGGACGACGATGACGAAGACGACGATGTGGACACTGCGCTTGCAAGGAGTCACACGGGATGGTCGGGTCAGACATATTTCTCGCAGAGTCGCAACGGCAGCAGCAGCTCCCTTCGATCCCGGAGTACGACGGGTGAGAGCTCCGCACAAGGCCCTGCTTCGGCCAGCACGGGGCGTGCCCCTGCATTGAGGATGCCCCATAGCAGCATGCCACAGCCGCCACTCTCATTACGGACAAGAGAGCTCCAGCAGGCCGCGCAGTCTCCTACTGGTGGTCCGTCCGACAGCTATTTCTCGCCCACTGTCTCGGACTCGCCCATGTCCTCTCGGACGAGTACGAGCTCGGGTATGTATCCATTTCCGAGACAACAGCTCCCGCAGAATGGTTATTATGAAGACGGCCACGGACACACACGGTTCACTGCTCCCGCGATGCCGCGGGCACCAAATGGACCGGCGAATGGATACGGACCTGGTGCAAGAGCGCCCTCTGCAAGACCTGGCTATCCACCTGGTCCCGGTGGCATGCACAGTGCGCAACCGCAGCTTGGACCGAGGCATCGCTCCGCCAGCAGTCCCGATGTCCACAACGGCCAGCGACCGCTTCAAAGAGTTGGACCTCAGCCGCCGGTACCCGAGATGCCTGCTGGCTTCCAGAATCCCAACCGAAGTCACAGCAATTCTCCTAGCATAAACAACGGCGTACCCGGCCGAGGTTCACCCCAAATGCTTCGAGAACGACAATACTCCAACGCGGAATCCTCACCCACCGACTACAACCCCCAACGCCCGAGCATGAGCAGCTCCCAATTCAGCAGCACCCGCACCATAACTCCGATGACCTCCCGCGGACCCTCAATGCAATCCCAAGCTCCCTCCGAACCCTCCTCGTCCTCCTCCGGCCACCCCCCGGCACAGCTCAAAGTCAAAGTTGTCTGCCCCTCGGCGGCGCAAACCCTCACACTTGTCGTCTCCAGCACGATCTCCTACCAGACGCTCAAAGACCGCATCGACGCGAAACTGCAGCGGTCCACGAACCTCACGCTCGGGGTCGCTTCTAAGGAAAACCAGGTGAGTGTTAAGCTGAAGTATGTGGACGAGGAGGATTTTGTGAGTATTCAGAGTGATGAGGATGTTGTTACGGCGTTTGAGACATGGCGGGAGCAGATGGGAGAAGGGTTGGGTGGGATGGGCGAGATTGAACTTTTCTGTCAGAGGTGATTGAGAGCTTCAACGGGAGCAATGTGAGGCAATGCGAGGGATCGTGGCTGCGATACTGAGATGAGATTGATTGGAGAATGCTCGGAGCCCTGCCACGAAGGACGATATGCCTCAAAGGCATGAATACACGAGCGGAGGTCACGCCGCCGACAAAACTTGGATCCATTGGCGGAACCTATTGCAATCTACGGAGATTCGCACGGCATCTTTACCGCTGCGGGAAGAACGATACACAAGCTCTATATCGCGGAACGCAGCATCGGGTGGGAAGATGAATCGAGCCAGTCCCAAGCTGCGAGAGCGCCCGCGCGTCAGACAACTCCTCTGCGCTAGGCAAACCGACATTGCTGCCTCGCAGGGTGGATGCTACATCGGCCGAGAAGAGAGGAGCCGATTTCTTACGATGTGATGAAAAACTTGGTGCCAAGCAAGCAGGAGGAAACGAAAGGGAAAGAGAAAGGGAAATGAGATGGAGGAAAGGGAAATGGAGGGATTACTGCGCCTGGAAGCATGTGGTGCAGCGATGGCCAGCCATGCACTCGGGCTCGGATCCTTTGGGAGGAGGCGTGTCATGGTTGGTGAAGTCCGCGTAAGCTGAAAGGAGGGAGTGAGGATGGATGAGCGGTGGAGGGTGCCTTTAGATTTTAGGAGTAACGTAAGGTAGTTGGTGGCGAAACGGAATGGAAAAGGGAAGTGGATGGCTTTTGTGGATGTGCTGAACTTCCTCACTGTCTCCTTCACATAATCGTCGTGACATCAGGCTCTGAGGATGGCGACTCATCTCAGTTGCACAGATAACGCATTTTATCACGAAAGCCTTATCCCCGTGCTGCGCATGAAACAGACGGAGCCGTTTGAGGTCTCGTCCGCTCACGACGATGTCGAAGGTATGGGTCCACACCCAATGGCCTGGTATATTTCCGATCGCTTCGAAGGAGACGATCATCTTCCCTTCCCACCCAATAACCAGCGGAAGCCATCAATCGTGTCCCGCTTCCACCTCTCGTACTCTGGCAAATGCGACAAATGCAAAAAGAAACAATGCGGCAACCCCGCATACAAATCTAACCGTCTCTCCACCCCTTCCCTCTTCAACATATCGCCGAAGATGAGATTCTCGTCGCGACTGGGATCCCGCCCCGATGTCTGCAGATACACCCTCGGTAAATCCTGATGCCCGAAAAGTCCCTTTCTCTCCCCATCTGGCGGCCACAATAGACTCGAATAGACCAGATCATTCACATCCGCTTTCAAACAGGAATTCAACCACCCCAGAAAGTCTCTCGATAGTACAGGATTGTCCACACACCCGTCTTCCCGTCGACTCAGATACCGCGATCGATAGTCCTCCTCTAATCCCTCCCCTTGCTCATCTACAGTTCGTACACTCCCCCAACTACTGAATGCCCCCGTCACCATCGGTCCGGAAGAAGGCGTCCACTCGTCCCTGGCTTTGTGAGCGAAACTCACCGCTATGGTGCCACCCGCTGAAATGCCGCCGATCACAAACCCGCGGGATGTATCCGCGGCGAAGACTGTACTGGCGTGAGACCGGATATACACCAGCGCATCCCACGCATCGTTCACCGGCGTCGGCCAAGGATGTTCGGGAGCAAGACGATACGCCGGTGCAACGACCACAGCGTTGAATTGCGAGACCAACCACCGAGCTAGACTTGCGACCATGACGGGCGATCCGAGAACTAGGCCGCCGCCGTGGTAGAGGACTATCAACGGTCCTTTCGGGATGGCCTTGTTGGAACGGGAAAAGGTCCGTAAAGGTAGACTATGGCCGTCGCGGGTGGAGAATGAGTGAAAAGTCTCTTCTACGAGAGGATCCGGGACATCGGAGTCTGCGGCGACTTCGTCGAGGAAACGGTACTTCTCTGCGGTGGATTGGAGGTTGGACCAGTCTGTTTTGGGGGTTGGCCAGGCGGAGAGGACCTGGGAGGGAAGGTTAGTTGATGTTGTGGGCTGTTGGGGGATCGAGGGCTGGTACGGTTTCGTATTCTTTGGTGGGAGTGGCGAGGTCTCGAAGGTCTTGCTCAGACATGGACAAGACGTCCGGGTCTGTGAGGACTCTCATCTTGTAGGGAGTAGTATCCTCATGGAGGGGATGTCGTTGACGAGGTTGATTCAATCTGAGTCGAAAGATGGATGGGCAATCAAATATTGATGGGTGAAGCTCGGTTTGATTTGATGCTGACTCAGCTTGGCCTATCTCAATCAACCTGCCCTGGCGCATCGCATCTTCTGCAGGCATCAAACACATCGGGAATACTTCGCACTCTTTTTTCCACTTCGATGTCGGACGATGTGGCTCCCTCGCCGCCGGTCAAGAATGCGAGCAGGAAGCCTCACTACAAGTCTCGCAAAGGATGCCTCGCGTGCAAAAAGAGACACGTCAAGGTATGCCCAGGAACTCACGCTCTACGACCATCAGCCGACTCACTAACAGCCCAACAGTGCAACGAGTCGCGACCGAAATGCTCTCATTGTGCTCGACTGGAGATTGAGTGCCTCTGGCCTGATAGTGCTGCCAATGCGCTGCCTTCACCGCGCTCGCCGGGCCAGGTCCAGTCGCACTCGCCGGCGTCGTCGGTTGATCAGCAGAGGCAAACGGGAGGTAGACCACCGGAATTGGCGGTGGATGATATGAAGTTACTGCATTTCTGGACGGTCAATACGGCGACATCGATGAATTACGCAATTCACCTCTGGCAGATTGTAATCGTGGACATGGCCTTCAATCATCACTTCCTCCTCCACGGAATCCTCGCCGTTGCAGCCATCCACAAAGCTACCATCTTCCCGGCTGAGCGCGAAACTCTCATCACGCAGTCTTCATCTCACATTGGCACTGCCATTGCATCATTCCGCCATCTGCTGGCAACACCCGTTCCAGCTACATGTGTACCGGTGTTCCTCATGGCCGGACTCCTCTCCATCCACAGCCTAGGTCTCGCCCAAGTCCGCACACCGACTGACGCTGTAGGCGAGATCTACACCTGGATGCGACTCGTCAAAGGGACTCAGTCTACCATCCAACAAAATTGGCAGCGACTCCAAGCCTCCGAGATCGCACCTCTTCTCTCCCGCGGACGTGCTGGGCTGGTCCTAACAGAAGTCGAAGAAGTCAACCACCTCAAATCGCTCGTCCAAGACGAAGTCCACTTGACCGCCTCCGAGCGACAAACGTATTTTGATACCATCAATCAACTCCAGACCGTCTTCGGCAATGTGTTGTATTCGAAAGGTGACGAGATCCAGGCTTCGGCGATGGTGAGTAGCTGGGTCGCTTTGGTGCCGCCCGAGTACCACGAGCTGCTCGCGAGTCGGGAACCTGTCGCTCTTGTCATCATCGCCTACTTTGCTGTGCTGTTTCGAGAACAGCAGGATGTTTGCTGGTGGTTTCGCAAGTGGGACGTCTGGATCCTGGAGTCCGTTCGAGCGCAACTCCCGATGGCGTATGCGAGGTGGCTGGAATGGCCGACTGCTCAGATTGGAAACGGTTAAAACTGGTGAATGCGAATGCACTTTGCCAGAGCCAGTCATACCGGAAGCCTTGCACATATTTCGCCTTGCACTGTCGACCATTGCTATTAACTGTTCGGCAACAGGCCGGGACTGAGTGGAGCGGAAGCTCAATACGACAGCATGCTAGGACCAGCTACCATGAAGGTTACCACTGAAGCTCTGGGGATTCGCACGCCTTCGACAGAAAGGATCAAGAGGGACAACACCATTCGTCCATATCCAACAGGGATCGACCGAACGCTGGCGCAGGGCGGGCTGTGGCTTTTCCTCGAATCTGGAAGGACTACTGCGACCCACACTACAATTACATCAATGCCCACAAACTCATCCGTTGCCAAGAGCTGTCGACGTCTTCAACACTTGTCCGAAAGGCTTCGATTGTCCGCCCTGGCCTTGCCCTCCTCTCTAGCGGCTGCGGATGCGGTGAATTCCAACATTGACTCTCCCAAACACCCATCTTCACCCCCTGCTGCGGCTACACACAACGCCAACACGAATCCGGATTTTCGAAAACGAATAGCAATGCAAGGAAAATACGTTTGGTCCACATCCACCTTAGATCTGCAGTGGTCAACCCTAGCGCATCCTCCAACCGAGGTTGTGGATCTCCCTCAAATCCTCGACTTGACTTCAACGAATCCACAACTGATCCAAGACCAAACTTCACCTCAATCCAATCACCATGGCGTCTCCCTGGCCTGTCCCGATATCTGGCCGCTGCGGCTGCGGTTCGCTCCAATACCAACTCACCCGCGCACCGATGTTCATCCACTGCTGCAGCTGCCACCAATGCCAACGCGAGTCCGGATCAGCCTTCACTTTGAACGCCATGGTCGAAGCGAAATACGTTAAAATCACACCTGCCAGCCCGGAGCAAATACCGAAACTTTGCTTGATGCCGACCGAAAGCGGCAAAGGGCAAGTCATCGCCCGCTGTCCGCGTTGTTACGTTGCGGTGTGGAGTCATTACACCGGTACTGGCCCATCGATTGCGTTTGTGCGGACTGGAACGCTGGACAAAGTCAGCGCTGGAGGAGTGAGCATTGATGAGGTGTTGAAGCCGGGTGTCTTCATCTTCACTGAGGGAAAGCAGCCGATGTGGTTTGATGATGAGGTCGCGAAGTCATTTGAGAGGTATTATAAGCGAGATGAAGTCTGGCCAATTGAGGAGAGGGTAAGATATGAGGCGACAAGGGATGAGAATAGGCAATGGGAAGAAAGAGGTGCAAGGTGGGAGGAGTTGGGGGAGATTTGTTGATGAGGAGTCGGCGTGAGAGAATGAAGGAAGCGTACTGCGCAACTTGATTGAAGTGTGGCTATTGACTGCATCTTGACGTGGAATGGAAAGCAGACCGAACCGTCTATGCGCAATCGACTCAAGCCATTGTCTATGGTACGCCTCCCTCCCTCGATTTCTTGATCCTCAGATGCGTTCCGCTGCGCTACCATCGGCGAGCTTCTTCAGCTGCTTTTCACGCGGTGCGCAAGTCCACGAACTCAGAACCAAATATTGAACCATCGGAGACTCTCATGGGTATCTTGCACCCTCTCAAGCGCCGTGAATCACGACCCACGCACTAAACCAAGCTCGATCCTCATCCATCTCTCCGAACCCTCTAGGCTCCGCCTCCAATCTGCTCCTCGTGAACCTCAACCAGCTCTTCGTCACCCATTTCCAGCTAGACAAAACACAAGAAAAGTCAGCACTTCCTCACCTCAAACCACGCCTAGAGGCAATTGATCCAGAACGTGCGTGGGGAAACATACCCCACCTGGCGTCGAATCTCCTGTCAACCTCTCCCCGTCGAACAGCAAGCGGATGCCCGTCGGCTGGCGGCCGGTGCGGTCGCAGAAAGCGCTCTATTGATACGTCAGCTGTGATCGAGGGCGGTGTGTGGTGCGCTAGATGTTGAATAAGCGTACGATGACCTTGCTGAACTTCATGTGCGTCTTCATCTTGAACTGCAACTCGGCGCCGTTCTGTTCGCGGAGCGTGACGACGTGGTACATGGGCGCGGCTGGGGCTTCGGCGTCGTTGGCTGCGGCGGCTGTGACTGGTGGCGGTGGGAGGTCGTTGCCGTTGGCATCGGCGTCGTTGACGGTTGGGAGTTGGTATTCCATCGTGATGGAGGTGGGCTGGTAGAAGTTTTGTGTTGAAGTGGTGTTGTTGGGGGAGTGTGGTGGTGTCGGTGGAGGCGAGTGGTGGTTGTTGGTCGAGAGGAAGAGGTTGTTGTTGAGCAGAAGAAGAAGAAGAAGAGAGAGAGCTTTGGAGTTGTTTGTCTTGCGGTGACGGAAGAATGCAGGGATCTAGCAGCTTCCAAGCTTGGCTTGCACGTGCTAGTTTCATGTGAAGTGAAGTGAATGCTTAGCGCTAAATCCTCGTCGCAGCTCACGAACAAACAGCAAATTGTACGTGAACAGCTAGACTCAGGCAGACAATCTTGCTATCGATATGAAATAGCCAACATAACATGACGGAAGGTGCGCTTACGATGTGGTGAATCCCGATGCATCCTATTGCGGCTCCGTTTTGACGGCACCAACAGGCCATTGGAAGCCTACCGTATATAACCTCAACGAATTCGATCGTCGAGTGCGCTAACTTCACAATTGTTGCGCAGTAGCTGTTATTCTATACGGTCACTTAAAGCCCACCTGATCATCCGGGGCACCTTGTGAATGCGAAGTAGGTTCGTGGGAGTTGTGCAAGGCTCCTTTTTCGCTGATCTCGATGGTGTTGTCTGTTATTGTCTTTTGTTATTGGATGAACACCATTTGCGCTGTGGCACGTTCGTGTTGCTGCTAGAAGCCCGCTCAGACTTTCGGTCCAGAACTTCAAGCCGCAATTATGCGGGTCTACGAGCTGCTCTGTGCTGTTCTTCTGCTCAGACCGCGCATCAAATCCGATCTACGAAAGTGCTGTCGTCAACAGCTCTCTGTAGCATGCGTCTGCTCGAAGCGGCAGCCACTGAACGGTAGCCGACTGTCCATCCTCCAATCAAGGTTCAATCCGCTTTAAGCAGACCCAACGTAGAAGACTCTGACAATATCTCCATCGACCATGCCGAGCTGTGAAGTACCCGCACAGTCAGTACAATGCGCAGCTCAGAGCGTCGGTCGCAGCGTAAGTGTAGACATACGTTCTTGACAGTCTCGTCCTCGGAAAGATCTTCGCCTTGAAACTGGAAGCGCGACACCGCGGTGTTGGTGCGCTCGCGGAAGACTGCCTAGTCCATATATTAGCCCGTACATTGAACTCGGATCTTGGGTTGGTTGAGTACCATGGCTCTGCCCATCTTAATAGTGGGCTTCATCTTGAATTCCAGCTCGAAGCCATGTGCGTCACGGAACGTGATGAGGATGACTGATACGACCGCTTCGAGCTGCTGCTGCTCGCCCGCACTGACTTTCGCGTGCGGTGGAGGGATCTGTCCGCTACCAGATCTGAGTTCGTTTGCGATAGGGTGTGGGCCGTTGATGTTGACCGTGGTGGTCGAGCGAGAAGGGAGCGACATGAGGTCGAGGGGGATTTCTTGGAAGAAGATGTTTGATGTCTATGCGAGAGGAGAAAGAAGAAGCTCCATTCGACGCGCAGCTGAAAGGCTCCACTGCCCTTGCTCTGATTCGCTGTCTGACCAGCCAGCTGCTGAAACGACGATCACTCTCGGCTCATCTGTCACATACCTCTGCTTAAGGCGATAGCCGTAGTATTGTCTTCTTCGTACTGTATAGTCTGCTGGCCGGCCTCCACATCCTCCTATATTGCCGCTCAAGCGCCACCAAGTTGTTCTTCGTGAACATCAATGATATCTCCCCTGTCAAGACCGAGCTACAGCATCGGGATAGTCAGCACAGTCCACATGCGTGAAGTAGCCGTTAAGACCATGCGTACATCGTTCGGAGTTGTGGAGTTCTTGATTCGCTCGCCTTCGAAGAAAAAGCGTGCATTGATACGCTCAGTGCGTTCGCAGAAGAGGGCCTGCTTAATGAATTAGCTCATGTCTTTTGAGCAGACTTCCGAAGGGGGTCCTGTACCATGACTCTGCCCAGCTTCTGGGTGCGCTTCATTCTGACTTGTAGCTCTTCGTCTCGCAGGTCGCGAAAGATGACCTCGATAATATTTGGATATTCTTCGACCTGATCGCTAGCATCGGATGTTGCTTGTGGCGGGTGGATGCTCTCGCCGCCAAAGTCAGTAACGCTGGTACTCCGGCGTTGATCGTCCATGTCGGTGGTAGTCGTGGAGTGGAGAGCAATTGGTGGTCCAGCGAAGAGAATTTGCAGTTGTTGTTCCGGTAGAAGGGACGATGCCGTTCGCTTGACATGCGTCTGACAGTTTCCACTGTCTTTTGGGTCGCTGACTGCTGATACTACCCAGAAGTAAGGCGGACAGCCGGCGCTGGTAGGCACGGATCTTCAGCCAGGTTTAGCGCCCGTGACAGCGGCAATAGCCAGCTCATCAATCCTGCGCTTATACAACTCCATGTGATGCATCTCGGGATCACCGAAGATGACCTCTCTCAACTGCTCATCCGTGATCTGCACGGCCTCCACAATGCCGTTCTTGCCAGGCCGCTCTCTCAACAGCACCATCCTCCCGGCATTCGACAAAGTCGCCGGTGGCACTTCCCATCTCAGCGGCTTGAGATCGGCGGCCGAGGTGTTGCCCTGCTTCATTCGTTGCTTCAGACTCGCATCACTGAGAGGTGAAGGCGCGGCAATGATTCGCGTGAGAGTACTGAGGTATTGACGATCCGCCCGAGCCACTGGATCTCCTTCGTTGGCGAAGCTCATAAACACGTTCCGTTCATACTTCTTGCCAGGTGGGTTCTGCAGAGGTAAGAATGTGAGAGGCGGAGTTCCGAATGTCACGCAATGGACTCGCTTGAAGCAACCCGTCAAGAGATTCAGCTCAGACTCGAAGGTCGTTGCCATCATGTGCATGTACAATAGACTGGCGACGGCTCCTCCAGCGGAGTGGCCGGTGAAGAGAAGAGAGCTCGAAGCGCGGGATGGGTTCTGCTCGAGCATGTTCCGTAATCGGGCGGCGATGGGAGCGACCATGGCTCGTGCGACCTGCAGAAAACCTGCGTGGCAGGCATTGCCTTCGTCATCCAGGAAGCCGATGGGCTCGGATGGAGCAGGCCGGAAGTTCACGGCCCAGTCGATGATGTTCCATCTGCTCCCTCGAATCGCGATGACGATGAGGTTCCGGTCGTCAACAGGCCTGCTGTTTATGACCATGGCTTTTGTGCCTTGTCTCCAATCCGCCTTGACATAGTCCTCCTTCTCCTCCTTCTGTGGTCGTCGATATACGTCCAAGCTCGCCTGTGCCGCCATGCAAACAATCTGCCAGGTCGCCATATACAACTTCATCGGAGGCACATGCGGTGGTAAACGGGAGTTTGCATATTGCCAAGTCTTGCGAAAGTCGATTGTACTACAACGCGGTTGTTCGATTGGCTTTTCCTTCGAGCTCTCGATTTTCGCCCGTCTCATGTCTTCATCCAGACGTGTGATCTCCAAGTCCTGCTCCTCGGCATCCAATCTTGCAAGCACTTCGTTGACTCGTGCCGCGACTCTATCGCATGCTGCCGCGCTTTGATTCATCGTTCGTACCACTGGACAATCATTGAAGAATCTTGGAAGCGGTCGTCCTAGCAAGTTCGCGTCGCTGTTTCGGGCCTTCTCTTGCCGGTACGGGTTGGCCTTTTGCAATCGTGTTGCATTCACGTGCGAGGCACGAGAATCCTTCTGCCTGCGAGATTGTTCGGCATAATTCACAGGCAGATGCTGCTGCGACTGACAGATCTGCGGCCGCGGGCTCATCGTGTAGCCTTGCTGTCTATGCGGTCCGGGATATTCATCGTACGGTGGAGGAGGGCTACGCGAAGCTATGGCGGTTTGAGACGAGTAGCATGGCGGCAGAGAGGCATAAAAGCCGCCGTAATCGTACGCTTGGCCAGCATAGCGATCCTTCGATCTAGGAGGTAGCGCCGTGGAGGTGTTTACGCGGTCGTGTCGCCTACGGGTGAAGTCGAACATCTTGAATATGGTGAGGTGGGGCACATCCTTGTCTCGGAAAAATCGTTGTCAGGTACAAGGACGACCACACCTCTTTATACTCGCTCAACACCACCACGGCACGGGCGAGTTGACTCGAACGAAGCAGAGGACGCCATGCTGCCGTGTCGCGATGGAGACGCATGACCGCAGAGCAGAAGACTACAGAAGAGGCAACTCGACCGCGAAGTCGGATCTGCAATCGAAGGTCCGCGGCAGGACGATCAATCGATTCGACCAAGGAACTCAGCCACCATAGCATGCCCAGAGGCCTCATTGACGAATGGAAGGCCGCAAAGCTCATCCCGGGCAGTCTCCATACTTAGACTGCACGTTTCAGCGATTCCACATGCAGACATTGCAGATGATGCTTTTGTGCTTCTATGTTAGGTCGTTACCCGATGAGCTCTCTGTGCCACCGCGGGCGATCGCCGCCTTTCTTTCCTTGCTCGAAATACAGCCTTTCGGCGACGGACCCACGGTGTTTCAATAAAAGCAAGCATCTAGTGGGAAGAGCACGAAGGCACTCCGGCCGCCGTCCCACGTTGTTGTATCACACGGTCAACTGCATCGACTGCATGAAGCCGACGGAAAGTCGTTGCTTGACCTCGGAGCAGTCAATCGAACCATGGTACTGGATCAGGCAATGCTATACACAGTTGAACAATGCAAAGGCGACCTCTTACATCTCTCCCTCCTATCTGCTGACTGCACAGCCCTCAGGTACCACGACTCAAGGCAGAGGGCAGGAAAGCACACCGGCGTCTTAACGTGGAAGTCATCCGTCCATCAACGCTGTAATACACAATGCTACATCAATCATGCATGCCGTGAGCTGTTTTCTAGCCCTGTATCGATCCCATCGACGCCATGTAATGCCGCTCAAAGCGCCGAACCCCCGCCCTCGATCACATGCACCGATGACACCTTTGCTGTTATCGCAGAAGTGAAACTGTCGCACCTAGGCAAAATAACTCTTCCACAACACGCCTTCGAGATCCTCCAGCTGCTCCGGTTTGAATGCCTGTGAGATGTCAGTCAGTATGCGGCCTCAGAAACTCGAACGGGAAAGTGACTCACCTTGACATCCACGTGCCACGTATCCTGCCTCGTCTTCTTGAAGTCGCTCAGCACGGTCTTGACGCTCTTGCCCACCATACCCGGATCGCTCGCCGCACGCCCAGCAAGTGTCGCAAGCACTTCAGGCAGCCACTCTGGCGGTGGAGAGGTGTAAGGGAAAGCCTGAACAAGAGCACCAAGGCCGAGCACGGCGGCGTGACGTGTGAGCACCAACTTGTTCTGCTCTTGGCTGGGCACGTTGGATCCTTCAGAAGGTCCGGCTCTATTGCGCTTTGGCAGCGGGTTCTTGATGAGGAGATTGGCGAAGTGCTTCTTCAAGTCGGAGGTTTTCTTGTTGCGGAACTCGATCGGTGAGCAGCGAACCATGCCGCTGAGAGTTGCGGCAGCTCCCAAGCGTACTTCGAGTTGCACATCGTGCAGCATCTCGCGCACACACTGAAAGAGATCCTCTGCTTGCTTTTCGGGCAGCAGGAACAGGTGGCGGAAGTAAATGACTTGGATGTTGATGAGGACTCGCAGGCGTTGATGCCAGGAAGTGGCCTGCTTGCCGATCTTGACGAGAGATGCCACGAACGGCTTCTCCTCGCCTGGACGATGAGGAATGTTCGGAAGATGGCGGAAGACGTGGTAGGCAAGCGCTTGCAGCTCGGGATCCTCCTTGATGTCCATCATGTGGAGCAGTGCTTCCATGAAAGTGTCCGGAAAGAAGGGCACAAGAGTCGTGCAGTCGTAGTTACCGAGCGAGCCATCGAGCCATAAGAGTACAGTCTTGCTGGCCTGAGTGTAAGGCGTCGGCGTCTGCACTCCAGCTGGTCGCTCCAAACGCCACTTCTCGATCCGCTCGAAAATGCTCTTGACAGTACTAGTGTACTCCTCACTGGGTTGATAGGGTCGTGTGCCGATGGAGGATTCTGCTTTCTGAGCTTCAAGCAGCGTCGGAATGTCCTTGTACGATTCATGATACCTCGTGCGGAAGATTGTCGCAAGCGTGCCCCCCATGATCTCACGAACGCTCTTGTACGGATGGTCAAGATGCTCCAAGAAGTCTTCGATGATGGGGCGGTGAAGCTGGAAATGCCATCCCGCAGAGCCGACAACAAGTTGCAGCATGGAGATTTTCGAGCTCTCCTTGAATGCAGCGCTTGACTCCATGTCTAGACGGAAGCCTGCGAGCCAGTCGACCAGTGGCCATGCTCGACGAGGGTCCTTTCCACTGACGATGAGAGCAACGAATGAAGACCAGTATGATGTGTTCTCAGGAGTCAGCCCGTCACTGAAGATGCGGCGGACGAGTGGGAAGGCGAACTCCCAGATCTTGGTGCGCAGCTCTTGCGAGAACTCCTCCGAGCTGAATAACATCGCACCAAGGATCTCAGCCATCGCGCGATGCTGATGCTTGTCGGTGCCGTCTCCGTACACTGCCTGTGCGAGATCCTTGAAATCGTCAAAGGTCACGGGAGTGAGGTCGTTAGCCATGAGGTCCATCGCATAGGCGACGATCATCGCCATCGACATGCGGAAACGGTCGGCATTATCGCGGGGCTCTTGCTTCATGTACCCGAAGAAGGTTGAAAGCCAGTGGCGATCGATGTGTTTGCCCACCTTGCGGCGAATGGCGAGCTCGGTCTCGTCATATTCGAGGAGGGTCGGACCAGTACGGAAGCCGCGCATTGTCTTCTGCCACACCAGCCATCCGGGATAGTCGCTGTCAATATATGCTTCAGCCTCTGGCTTTGCGAATGCCTCGAGATAGCGAGCGGTCCAGCCTGGATCGTCGCGATCGGTCGGAACTGAAACCTCATCGGGGTCCTTCTGCTGGTCCATCAGGTAGTTCTCGTACTTGTGCCCGACCAGTGCTCGCATCTGAGTGAGACTGAAGATGGCCGCCATGGAGCTACCGTACAGAGCTCGCAATTGTGGATGCGGATCGATGACGCCCTTGACCACCAAATCGAGCATGCCGTCAGAAGCAATCGTCTCAAAACGATAGTCAAGGCCAATAGCCATGCCTGCTGTCCGCACAGCTTTCTTCCAGTGACTGTTTCTAACAGACTCGATCAGCTCGGCAGCAAGTTCTGATTTACGCTTCTCCACAACTTTGCGTCGCTGTGCAATCTTGGCCTTCTTCTGTGGAACGAGCGCCTGGGCGTCTTCCATCGTCTGCGCAATGGTTCTTGTCATGGTGGCCGGGTTCTCGGGCCAGATGGCATTGAGTGTGGCTTCATCGAGAACGACCATTCGATCCATTGCCTTGGTCATATCCTGGATCGTGAAGATGGACTGCGATACCAGCTTCTGAATGCTCGGTCGATCTGCTTCCGAGACTTGAATGTACAGCTTGATCATGCGTGGTGCATACTTCCAATTCCGTCCGATAGGCTTGGCCAGACTGCCGAACAGTAGTGAGAAGACAGCGCCCTTGATTCTGGGGTGGTCGCCCTTCTTCAACGCATCTTCGAGGGCATCGAGCAATGGTGGAATGATGAGAGGCTTGGCACCGACGATGCTCTTCATTGCTTGTTCACCCGCCGACTGCGCCGTACGGCGGATCTCGGTGTACACCGAGGTGCTCGAGTGCGCAAGATCCAGAAGCAGTGTCTTGTCGAGATCTGAAGCCGCTCGCGGGTGCTCATTGAAGCGCAGGCGCTGAAAGTGGTAGAGATTGGCTCTCCGCACCAATAGTGGTCGTGGGTACTGCTTTCTCAGTCCCGAGGACTTGAAAGGATGAATGTCGGCAGCGAGGAGACGAGTGAGTCGATCAAGCACATGAGCAGAGCGTTCGAGACCAATATCCACGAACCACGAGCGATATGCTGTGTACAGCGCGTTGAAGCATTGCACATCATCCTCTTGGTTGCGGACGAGGAAAGAGTGCACCTTGTGCAGTGTCTCTCCAGCTTCTTTCCGGAATCGATGGATCGCTTCGTACTGGGGTGTTCCGGCCTGTAGAGGGTAACCGGTTGAGTATTCGAATGATCGCTTGACCTTTTCATCCTCTGGTTCGGTCAGATCGACACCACTGTCGTTGGGGCTGTCCTGTGGTTCGAGCTGATCGGCTGTGAGGGGCATATTCTCGTCGGTGCTTCTGGGTGTCACGTCGGCGAAGACATAAGGCGTGACGGTCTCGTCGTCGGAGCGAAACAAGCGTGATGCGCCTGAAATCACCAAGCGGAGCAAGACTAGATTCCGCGAAACGTCGTCGGACCAGTCTTTGCCAACACCATCCCGCTTCACAGGTGCCACGTCTGAAATCAGTTCTTTCAGCGCTTTCAAAGCGCGACCGCCCTGGGATTCGTAGATCCGCGTCGCAAATTCAAGCTCGGCTTGAGTCGGCACATGCCAGTTGATGTCGAGTTCTGCGGGTCCTGTAATCTTACCCCAGCTGTCGACAGTCAAGCCTTGGTCAAGCTCTGACTTGTTGTACAGACTGAAGTCCATCGTGTAAGTCACCGTCAGATTGAGCAGCAGATGGTGCACAAAATTTGAGACGTGCACCAAAGGGATGCCTTTGCAGGTGTCCTGCATGTACGCCGCGATGTCGAACAGATCGTTCTGAAACTCGAGCACGTCACTACCAACATGCACCACGCACATACTCAAGAGCGATACATGCCAGACAAGAGCACGATCTCTGGGCAGGATCTCGGTGCCGGTGGTTCGGCTCGAGCCTGCGCCGTTCTCGCTGATCTCGGTCCTGATGCTGGAGATGAGGTCTGGCAAGAGACGTCGCAGCGCCTTCTTTGGCGAGATCTTGACGAGCGCATTGCAGATGAACGCCATTGCATCGCGTGCTTGGTGGACGACGTGGTTTGAGATGAATCGGGCAATGTGCTCTAGAGCAATGTCGTACAGCTCGGGGCTTAAACTCGCCAGCATTGGGCTGAACGCGGCAGGTAGTGTGTTGACGACATTCTCCTCTGGACTACCGCTCTTGACTCTGGCAGCATCAGGCAGATTCTGCAAGAGTGTGAAGACACGACCGAGAAAGCTAATGAGAAACTCGGCGAACCCGGCGGTGGAAGACTTGAGGATCAACGTCTCGTCCTCTTCGTTCAGCTCGGTCTCGTAGTCGACATCGATGCCTGGCCCTTCTTGATCGAAACGAGCGACTTGAGATGTGACCCATTCCACGGCGATGCCAGTGCCAGTACCCGATGACGGTGGAGAGTCGGCGTCGACCATTTCATAATCGCTATCGAGCTCGCTCTTCACCTTGCGAGGCGCTTTGGTCAAGTCGTGGAGCGGGATGTTGTAGCACACTGACTGGATGAAGGACAGACTGTGCATCGTCTTGTCGAGATCGTTGGCATCAATGCCGGGAAGTGCCAGGCCGAGAAGGGTCGTCAAATGGCATCGGAAGCCTTTGGTCCTCGAGATGGATCTGCTCAGCATTTGCAAGGCACGTATGGATGAAATCGTCCGATGGACTTCGACCAGACCTTGCATCGCGGGGTAGATGCGCTGCAGTGCACCAGGAAGGACCAGCGTAGGCTCGAGATATGCGAGGCTTTGCAGTGTGTGTAGACTGTAGTTCATCGCGGTTCCGCTCTTCGCATAGATACCCATGAAAACCACATCTCGTAGACACAGCACGAACCGACGCTTCACCTCCGCGTTCAGCTTGCGATCCTCGGGAATATCATACTCGCCACTCTGCTCGCGGTTCCATCGCATGACGAAGAAGTCAGCAAGGTAGTAGACCAGTTGAGACAAGCCCTTCGTCCACGCGCCAGAGTTGGAAGGGTGAAAGAAGGTTTCAATGCCTTGAATCAGACCCTCGAGCTGATGCAACACGGACTTCAAGTTGTCCACTTTCAGGCAATGAGGTGAAAGCGACATGACAATCCATCTCGCAATACTGTGCGAGACCGGATGCTTCCTCGGATCTCGGTCTAGGAAAAGAGCGGAGCCAGATCCAAGATCGACAATCGGACTGTATGGCGTAGTGGCCTGTCCGACCGGGATGTCGAGTGTTCTGAGAACCGCGGTGAAGATCAGTGAAGATTGCTCCTCTGTGAAAATACCGCAAGGACCAAATGGCACCTGCTCGGCTCCAAGACAGTCCCTAGCTTGCCTTGAGAAGATGTCCAAAAAGCGCATATCGACCATCATCGATCGATTGACCGTCGACCATAGATGGAAGAAGGTTGGGAGGTAGTACTGTGGTTGAAGCTTGGGATCGTCTGCTGGCGGAGGTGCGGTCGGAAGCATCAAGTTGAACAGTCCGATGACGACAAATGCGTGCTCCGAAAACGACATGCTGTAGAAGGGCAAGAACTCTTCAAGCATGGCGGGTATATCCTTGGGATCGAAGAAGAGCTGCGCGAATGTGCACAGCTTGGTGAGTGTCCGGATATTCCTCTTACTGCTGTATGTGTTTTGTGTGCTCGTCTCCGATGGAAGGACAAACACCTTCAGCTCATTGTACAACGGCCGCCAGTCGAGGATGAGGTCCTTGCCAGGTCGCAAGTAGTGTTTCCTCTTGGTGAGAACCATGAACATGCTGGCAAAGCGTTCTGATACTGCGTATTCCAGGCCTGGCGCCAGTGAAAGCTCGTAGTAGAGCTTCACTAACGACACCCGTTGCTTCTTTGTCAAGTCGAACTTGAGTGTCATCCATCCTCGAATCTCTTTCGTCCAGTGCACTGCGCCAGGCACAAAGTCTCCCGAAGCCACCGAGACGTACAGGTGCTTGATCATCTCATCCATATCTTGCTCCCGCTTCTCCACGGACTCGGTCTCGTAGGGTAATGATTCGGCGTAGGGAAAGACTCGAGGGCGGATTCGTCCAAGTCTCGCAAGATCGCTGGAGTTGTCTTCACCATCTTGCATTGTGCGATCACCGCCGACGCCGGGAGACGTTGCTCGAGAATCACCGTTGCTGTTGGAACTCCCATGATGTATCCCGTTGACCTGACCTAAAAGGTCAGACACGCGATCGTGCACTGCACCTTCCGCCGTCATCTTGAGAGTGTCGAGCCTGTGACTGGGCGGCTCATTGGTGATGATGAATGAAGCCTCGTCCCGTTGATGTGCCGGATGTGAGGATGATGTCTCAAATGGATGTACGGGCACGCCGGTGTCACCTGGTCTATCACACGACAGCCAGATAAGTCGACGTTGGTTCGAGCTCCGGAATGCGGCCGACGATTGGTGGCGCGGTGATGTTTTGAGGTCGCGTTTCAGTAGTGGTGAGAAGGAACGAAGGTCTAGAAGCTCAACAGCTGAAGACGGGAGGCTGCAGATGCAAGCTTTGGTTGGGATGCGGTGAAGAAAGGCGTGTTGCCTCGTCGTACAGGCGCTTGGCGATGTTTAGATGGATGTCATCGACTGGAGCTTGTGACGGGAGGCCAGAGCTTCATGTGCCGTGCAGGGCTGGCTTACTAATGGGAGCGTGGACGTTGGACGTTGGCCGCTCGCGTGACGACTTCTCGATGATAGCAACGTGAATTTCGCGTGGTCGCGAGTGAGAATATTTTCAGGCGGGAAAAAAAGAACTGCCTGCTGCAACTTTGCGCGGGTTGTGGGAGAAGAGAAGAAGGAACTGGCCACAGACGGGAAGCTTCGATCCATATACGGCTCACCAGCGGCCACGCAAGTCCAGTCTGCCTAGAGCAGGCGTCCGCTCGTTACGCACGCGACCAACTCCCGGAGTCGATACTGGCCGAGGCCACTGGACCAGGCGATATTTCGTTAACTTCAACATCGAAATACTGCCGCGACAACGACTGCTTCAAGCCGGACCACTTCCACCACCTGGACGTGTCGCTTTCGCGTTCCGCCCTTGACCTTGACCATGTCCTACTTCTCCCCTGATGCCATTCTGACCGATGCGCAGAAGGCACCCTGCGAATTTGGCCTCGCAGTGCCGCAACTCACACCTCTCAACAACGGATCTGCAATCGACAAGGGCACCAAACTGGAACTACCTTTATGGATAGCAGAAATGCTGGCCGTGTCCAAACCTGCAGATACGGCTCTGGCGACGCTGGATATGCCTGCGCCACTTGGACATCGAGTGTTGAATGCGTTACGAGCGGACCCGAAGTCTGTTGACGTGCGTGCGCAGGCGCAGTGGTTTTATGGCTTGGGTGAGAGGATGCTGGAACTGTTCGAAGATGAGGAGGTTGCGGAGGTGTTGAACGATGTGAGTCGAGCCTCGCTATTAGGTCGCCACGCAGACACTGATTCTTGCCCAGACCTTCAAGCAAAGATCATTGGAGATCGCAGACAAGGCGCAGAACACCCGCAATGTACAGCAAGGCAGTGATAACGAGTTCATGAGTGGACTGGATGAGACGGAGAGGCAACGTGAGTTCCATACGCCGTGCAGAGCTTCAATGCATATGCTAATCGCCTCCAGTGTTTCGTGCAGCGCATGATGGCAGCCATGCCGTGAGGAGGTGGCTAGATGTCAATAGCCGTCGCGACTAATGAGAATTATGCTGCATGTACTTCATGTCCTCGCATCGTGCCATGCAGTAGTTCAGCGTCTCGAGATGTGCCCATTCCCTCATGCGCCGTTTCGCATCCGCTTCCCACCACGCTCTCTGCTTGCAAGTACAGGAGACTCATTTAGCCAATCCATCGCAATCATCACATGCGATGTACCACTGGGATTCTTCACAGTGGCAGTAGGCAACCTTCTCGCATGAGCGGCATTGAGCTCTTCCTTCGAACCTCGAGGACTGGTACAGTCCGCATCCGCCGCAATCGATTCTGAATGATGTGTCCCAGTTTGACGGTTGTACAAACACGCAGTCCTCTCCTGCTCGCCACTTCACATCTTCGCTCTCGGTCTTGTAGAGCGATGTACCTGCCCTGGTAGGTCTGCGGTATCGCGGGAACTCGCGCCTGGGCAAGCTTGACGAGGCCTTTTGTGAGGCATGGAATGATCGGAGGAAGCCCTCGCAGCCCGCAAGATGGCGTTCCACTTCAATGCCGACACTTTCCCCCTCGTTACTCATGCGGTGAACGGCATAATCAGCGATGATGGTCCGGAAGGGAGATGTTTCTGTCGCTGCAGACTCGAAGCAGCCGGCCAGCATGTCGAATGCAAGGTCGTTGTCGTTAAGGAAGATGCATCCAGAGGTCAATGCGGCGTCTTGCAGATACGGGAGCATGTACTTCTCGCCAAAATTCCAGATGTCGAGAGTGTACCGGAACGATTCATCGCGAGCTGCCGGTGTGAGTAGATGCATTGAAAAGGAAAGATGACCTTCGTAGGCGAATGCGACGAAAGCCTCGAAGACCGGCACAGAATCTTCCGGGAGCCGGATGAGCTTTGCTTGTCCTTCCATGAAGCGATCCGCTTTGAGCGCATTGGTGAACCACGTAGAACATGCGCAGAGCACGTCTTCAGGTACGCGAAAGTCTTTGGCTCCTGAGCCTTGCCCAACGCGAACGGTGACGATGGGACTTTCAAGTCTCCTGAAGCCATGTCAGCCTGTTGAAGCCATGTCAAGTAGAGAGGTGGGTGAACTAACTTGATGAGTTTTGCCATCACGGACGACATGGTGAAGTAGCTTTCCTGTCAAGCGACGTGAGCGTCTGAGGTGCGTAGCGGACGATGCAGTGCTGCAGCTTGATGATGTGGAGTACAGTGCTGGGAGCGTGTGCATCGGTGATGCTGAGGAGAGGTGACGAAGTGCGGTAAGCGTTGTAAGAGCGGACGGGAAGGCACCGAATTTCAAGGCCACTGTAGTGATCTCAGCGATTTCGTCCACTTCACCACCTACCCACGACGTTGACCATAATTGACACGCCATGGAGATCCGACTTGCATGGTAGCAACCACATGTGTTCTCCCAGATTACAGTAAGTCGTTGGCAAATTGTTTTGGAGCCACTCACCTTACCGATAGCACGGTTTGTCACATTGGACGTCCAACGTACTCAGTGACCTGATTGCATTTTAGAAGAAGGATCTTCGACACAGCGTACAGAGCAGCTTCCAAAACCATCAAACTCACCCTACTCAACGCCTCGTGAAGTTGTGATGCTCGTAATCCGGACTCGGCGGCCCTATTCCCGTGAAGTTCCACCTATCTCTTGAAGGCATCTTCTGACGCTCCGTCAAGCATGCGCACTGTTCCGCAACCCAAGCCTAGTCGTCCAACTCAATGGGCTCCCCCTTCGACATCCCAGCCTGTGCAACCGGAACTGCAAGACCACACAGACCAAGCACCCAATTCTCCGGCTCCGGCTCATGGACCGCAAGTCCGCTCTGAACGCTCGGCAGCTGCAGCAATTGCGGCACCTTGGGCTTCTTCTTCTCCGGAATCACGGACGTGTACCAGGTGTGCATCGAGCGATACAGCATGCTCGTTAAGCCGCCGAACATCGGAGAATCGTACTCCTCGATGCGCACTGGACTATTCTTGACCTGGGCCTGAGCGACGAGGATGAGGCTGGTCAAGCGGCGGAGCTGTGAGTAGGAGCTTGGGCTGCGTCGAAAAATTGCGGTGATATCGGCTTTGGCGAGGAGAAGTGGTCTGTTACTAAGCAGAGCGCACAGGGCTGACATGACCTCGTTCTGGAGACGTGCAACGCCGTACCTACATGGACTGGGTCAGTGGAGGTAAAGGTGAGTGATCAACGATACACCTACGTCTCTCCGAAGATCCACAGATCGATCAGCATCGTCTTGGACTCCTGCAGCTGCTCGATCTCTGCGTCGCCTGGAAAGGTGAAGTTGGGTGTCTGGTAGGTCCAGTAGGCATACTGCTTAAGCGTGGCGATGGAAACATTGGGCAGCGAGATCTTCCCTGAAAGGAGGTCAGCCATCTCTGCTGCCTGCTTGGATTTGATGTGCTTACCATCCTCGCTCTTCACAGGGTTGTTCTGTGAGAGGATGAGAGCGAAGTATTCGGAGTAGAACGCCAGGAGCGCTTTGTGGACGGGAATCTCATGGCCTTGAGCGACCAAGTAGACCCTGTCGGATTGGATTGCCTGAAGATAGGCTTCTGGTGTCAACTGCATGGTGGTGTAGGTGTCTTTCGTGATCAATGTCGCTGTCGAAGGTGTCCTCGTTGACTAAAGCTCAAAGCAAAGAAGTATGCTGGAGTCAATCAGAAACCTTGTTATTGTCCCGTCTTCGGAACAATTGAGGTGAGGTCAGGAAGTGCTTCACTCTTCGCTCTCGCTTCCCCTAAGCATGTGACAGAGCTGCCTGGAAAATGCGGTCATTGGCCAATCATGACGCCACATCCGTCCTAGGCTTAGGGAGTGAATGAGATCCGACCTACTCGTTGGAGATATTAAGGCGGGGTACAGCAAAACGAAGTACTGAGCATACATACTTATGATGCTCCCCTGAACTGATCTGCCAGACCACCAAGCACACCTCTTCTTCTCGCATCCTCCCTGTTGGTGTCCACGCCAGTAGCTCTTCCAGCCTCACCCTCCATCCGTCGTCTGAGATGATCGTACCGCTCTTTCTGTTCGTTTCCGCCAACGACCCATGCTGGAAGTCGCCATCTCGTTGCACCTGGCAGTATCTCCCTCCTATACGCGAAACCAACAATCCAGCCAATGCCTGCTGAGATCGCGGAGCCTGGCAGCTGGGAGAGTGCCAGCTGCATGGGTATTAGGTATGATGTTGCCTTCGACGTGAGCATGAATCCATGGTCCTGATTTGCGGAAGTTCCGGTGGGCGTGGATGCTGAGATGCGATACTTGTAGATGTAAGGGATCGCTGCGTGGTATTGTGCGAGGAGTGCAAACACTAATGGCGTGGGACCTGCAGGGAGGTAGTTGATGCGTCCAAAGCTCAGCGGCCGGATTATGGTCGCCAGCAGTATCGGTGGGATGAGAGCGTTGTAGATATAAGTAGATGCAACGAAAGACTACACCTACCTGTCAGTCCGGAAGTCCACTTCGCAAGGGTGAACAGATGCTCACGGCAAACTTTCTGCTACCCCAGAGTCGCTCGATCACTCGCAGATTGTAGATCGTCATGGCTGCGAAGAGCACTTCGGTGCTGTTGGTGTAGCATAATTGCCATGTGAGCAATCTCCAATACTGCCAATAGTCGAGGAGATGTGGCCGGACTTCGATCCAGAGGAAGACCTTCGTATCGGTAAGGCTGGCGAGGAAGGAGGTTACGACAATGCCGATGACTAGAAGTCTGGACACGGGAGCGTTCGTGAATCCCGAGGCGAGCATCTTGCGAGGTCGCGCAGAATCATGTGGCCTTCGAAGTGATAGAGAGAGTGAGGCTCAGGGAGCTGCAGTGATGGAAGGAAGCGCCAAGGTGATGGAAGAGTGAAGTCCGGCCGAAGTTAAATTAGCTCACTTTCGCCTCACTTTCACCTCACCTCACCTCACTCGCTTCCCTATTGTCATTTGATCTTTGCACTCACGGTCATCATCACGCACTGCATCACCCTCTCATTGTCATACTTTCATCCCTTCTGTCCCTCCTGTCGTATCACCCATGATGTCTGACGTTCGAGCTTTGAGCCGTGGCGGGTGATATTGGAACGCGTGGACCAGGCGAATGTCTGAAAGAGCTGGAGCAACACCACAACGGCGTCTGCGATGAACAAAATCCAGAAAGGATAGACACGCGGCCAGGCTGCCTGTCTTGAGAGGGTGCACGGTTGATGATGGTCCTTCCCGCTGCCGAGGGCGTCGCGGTGGTCCTGGTTGCGGCGCTTGAGTGGCAGGCCTGCTCCCTCACTCCGGTCGCTATACCGCGGCAAAGCCTTCTGGGCTGTCACTTGGCATGGCCGCCGTCGATCTCAGAGCATTTTAAGGTCTCGAGTGGCCGACGCAGGCTCTGTCAATGATCTTGTCTGCAACATCACACGCCTCCCAGCACATTCCGCGACGATCAATGCCGATGCGCCTTCGACATTCCTGTGATGGCCATGTGCTCTCCGTATTGGTTTTCCAGATCAACTCACTTGGATAAGATAGCGCAGGCCACGCTCGCGTCGTTGTCTTGCTGCGCTGCTGACCGAAATGAGTGGATTCGACCAACCGCGCGGCCTTCCTCGCTCGCCTCACCCGCTCGAACACTTGCGCGCAGAATTCTACCGCGGTCATCGTCCCAGCGATCCGGCGCCGATTATCTTCTCCGGTTCCCAGGATATCGATGGACAATCAGGCATGATGCGGTACACCGTCAAAGCAGCGTCGCTGATAACTCGCGGCGAGCGGAGGAGCGGAGTTCCGATGCACCGGGCGGGGTAACACCGGGCCAAATCAATTCGAGGGATATGTATAAAGATTTTTCGGGCCACTTCCGCCAATCAACTGCAGGCGACATTGAAACCACTCGGCCGTGAACAACCCGCTTCTGGGCTTCGCCTTCCTCGTCACGGAGATCATCCTTCGAACTTCTTCCCAAAGTACTCTTCGTGAGAAAAGGGCGTAGCTGAAGTCAAGTTAGTGATGCGATACAAATGTGACGAGGTTGGAGCGAGACGGACCCGTGTGGCGGTAAAATGATCCGGTTGATTGGCATAGGGGTATTGGACCCGAATTAGCGACCTGGGTTAGACTCCCAGCGGGCTGGCACTGAAATAAGACTGCCTTGGCAACCATTCGGCTGACCGCCATCTGAACTCTTTTTTTGAGTTCAGCATGCCAGGTTCAACAACACCGGATTTTTCCAATTTTGATGCGAGCTCGCTCGGTAGGTTGCGCTGAACCTCACAATCAATTTCTTCTCTGTTTCTGATGGTTTTTGGATTTTTGCTGTGGACTTTGCGGAACGCCTCAATGCCAGCAACGCCCAAAGGAGCGCCAAGCACTTCTCGTCACCTTTCCCTCTACTCAGCGGACGATGAGCATAGCAACGCAACTCGTCCTTCTCCGCAAATGGTGAACTCGCTCATATTCCCTTCAAAGACTGTCTCGAAAGTGTGCTCTGCCTATCTTCAAGTTATGGCAGTGTCATACGCTGCGGTTCCCGTCTGTCTGCTCGCGCGACTCCTGGTCCGAGCGATAGGGTTCAATGCCAGCGCAGCTTTCTGCCGCACAACATCGGGAGACTTGGAACGGCAGTAAGGGGCACGAGCTGCGTCAATGGGAGAGATGCTCGACTTTATGGCTCAGCCGGCTCAGAATTTGCAAGTCTCGTATTTTGGCATTCGACATCAAGTCACCACACTTCAGTCTCTCATTATCGTGGGGTCGGACACGTAAGCAACAGCTCATCTTGCCAAATCGTGATGGCTGATTCATACCAGGTCACGCATATTGCAAAAGAGGCGCAGAATACAGAGACGAAGGCCGAGTTGGAACATGTCTGGCATTGCAAAAGTATGAACATTGGTCTCATGATACCCAGACATCGGCCGAGGAAATGAAATGTCTGTCAGAAGAGTACTCTTGTCGAGTAAAAGCACCATGCATTTCACCTCGCCATTCCTTCGGCGTAACATGTCGAACTGCCTGCTGTCTCACGCAAGTCATCGCTCTCCTCACGTCTGACCCTCCACAGGAAGCATCCCATCCTACTTGTTCAGTCGAGGCGGCAGCGCGCGACCAGGAGCTTCCTCAACTCATCCTGGAACTGCTCCTCCACTTCGGTAACAGGTTTGTACTCCACGACGCTGCCAGACGCGGCTGACTGAAGGGTCGGTGGCGTAACGCGAGTCTTGTCGAAGTGCCATTCAGCAAGTTGGATCACGTCCACTGCAGCGTCAACGTCGCCTTTGGCGTCGACCAAGGCCTCAAGAAAGAAGTGCGCAGCGCGGTAGAAAGTATCAGCGAGGTCGGCTGGATCTCTGTGAGCTTGGAGGCTGCAGTCCATGTGCAACGTCTGAATGTTCTTGCAGACAGACAGCATGGCAAAAGCTGCAGTGTTGTGGGCATCGGCTTTGCCGCGACCTGAAGGTGTCAGCGAGATGCGAGGTCAAAGAACAACGATCTGACTTGCCTTGTCCCCAGCCTTTGATGGTAAGGTTAGACACCATCTGTCGGTTGTGATCGCCGATCGTGGCGATAAAGTTAAACAAGGCGGTAGTGTCTTCGAGCGCAATCTCTTGCTTGTAAAGCCTACTGCTCCCCTCTTCACGCATCTGCTTGTTGACTGCGAGCAGGGCTGGAACGAACCTGCGTGAGCGGCTTCCGAAGCTTGTCGTTTCAGGACGATCTTGATTGCCGTAGTAGTACCTCCTCCAGCCGCGGTATCCGCCGCTGCGATACTTGCCGTGGTAGTGCGTTCCAGTCTGCGTCGTGACGGAACCGCGGGCGACGGTCTTTCGAGCTCCTCTACGCTTCGAAACGAGCAGAAGACCGTCGGGTTCGGTCAAGCACAGATCGTAGATCTCATCGCGGAGCTCCTGAAAGTTTGGTCAGCAAGGCAATTACTCGCGAGGTCTTGATGGGAGACATACAGCTGGAAGCTCTAAGAAACGGAATGGCTTCTGCTCCTTGGGCTTGCGCTTCTTCGACTGTGGAGCGGTCTTCACCTTCTTCTTTGGAGGCGCCTTGCCCTTGCCCTGAGATCTTGTCAGCGTGACATCACCTACAATCGCTTGTTGTGACATGCCTTGCGTGTGAACTCGCCGTCTTCGGGTTCATCGTCATCGTCGTTGTTGTCCGATGCGGTATCGAAGGTCGCTGCATCGGGCGCAATGTCGGTCTCAGTGGCGGCCCCGTTGCCTTCCATGTCGAGGGAGTCAAAGTAGTCATCGGCGGAGTATGAGACTTGAGTGCGCTTGCGCTTGCTGCTGCGGGTGGTCTTCGTCGAGTCTGCCATAGTTGCAGCGGTAGATGGGTGGAGCTGCGATGGCGATTGTGTGACTGGGGATTGTCGAAGATTCGGTGGCTCGAAGAGCGACGGTGGCAAGATGACTTGAGGAGATGAAGAAAGCACCTACCTGGCTGCGTTGATGAAGTGACGCTAATAAGTGATTCAAGGCAGACGCGCTGTTCGATCTGGTTCATGCCGCGTGACGGGAAGCACGTTCCAACCTCACCTCATGTCTTGCTTGACGTTCGCCGCAGCAAACAACTTCAAATTACCCAGGCCCGATGCAGCAGAACGAGAGTCAGCTGCAATGTTACATCTGGCATAGTCGAGCAAGCGATGAGTGTAGCGTGAGGAGGACGTGGATCTGCTGGTTAAATGTTCATCCACAAACTCCTCAAACTTATCCGAGTCTCCCGATCACCGGCAAGTCAAAAACGGCTCATCGCCGACAACAGCCGTCTCATGAGAGAAACACCCTCTGATGCTCCTTCTGCCAAACGAACATCATTGTTTGCCTATACTAGCGGACGACAGGACAAGTAGCCGCCATGGATTTCGTACGCATCTTCGCCACGCCGCAATTCCAGGTCCGGATAGTCCATACCCCCCGCACAGCATGGCGAGTAAAGCAACACATCAGCCAAAACAGATCATTCAGAACAACAGCTTTCCGCCATCGTGAAGCCAAACGTGGTGCTCCAGCGAAAATCCGAGGCCAGTCAAAGCTCTACGCATCCGCAGACGAGGCAGTGGCCGACATTCAATCCGGATCAATCGTCCTCAGTTCCGGGTTCGGGCTATGTGGCACAGCAGAGACTCTCATCGCAGCAATGGCACGGCGAGGTGTCGATAGCCTGCGCTCCTTGACGGCTGTATCAAACAACGCCGGGACCGCAATCGGAGGAGGGCTATCACCACTCATTCAGTCCGGACAAGTCAGCCGTGCCATCTGCAGCTTTCTCGGCAACAACAAGGCATTGGAGAAGAAGTACCTCACAGGAGAAATCGCGATCGAACTCACACCGCAAGGAACGCTCGCCGAGAAACTACGGTGTGGCGGTGCTGGTATCCCAGCTTTCTTCACACCCACTGGAGTCAACACATACATCCAATCCGGCCAAATCCCCGCAAGACTAAAGGACGGCGAAGTAATCGAATCTGGAAAGGCTCGCGAAACTCGCATCTTTGACGGCCGTGTCTACAACATGGAGACTGCTATCAAAGGCGATGTCGCTGTTCTGCGTGCACATAAGGTCGACAAAGCTGGAAATGTCAAGTTCAGATACACCACAAAGTCCTTCGCGCCCCTCATGGCCAAAGCTGCAAAGGTCTCCATCGTCGAGGCCGAGCACATCGTGGAAATCGGCGACATCGCTCCAGATGAGATCGATCTGCCTGGTGTATTCATCGACCGCATTGTCCAAGCCACCGAAGATAAGATCCTCGAAGTCAAGAAGCTCCGCTCGGAGAACGACATCGAGGCCGAAGGATCCAAGTCTGATGCTCTCGCCCGCCGTAATCGCATTGCGAAACGTGCGGCAAAGGAATTGAAGCCTGGCTACTACGTCAATCTCGGAGTTGGAATGCCAACTCTCGCACCCTCTTTCCTGCCACCGGACAACCAAGTCTGGATCCAGTCCGAGAACGGTATCCTCGGTATGGGCCCGTACCCGACCGAGGAGGAGCTCGACGCCGATATTATCAACGCCGGAAAAGAGACTGTGACGCTGGTCAAGGGTGCCAGTGTGTTCGACAGCAGCGAGTCCTTCGGTATGATCAGAGGCGGCCACATTGATGTCAGTATGCTGGGAGCTCTTCAGGTCGGCGCGAACGGCGACTTGGCCAACTACATGATTCCTGGCAAAGTCTTCAAGGGCATGGGAGGTGCCATGGATCTGGTCTCAAATCCGGATGCTACTAAGATTGTTGTGTTGACCGATCATGTTGATAAGTATGGTGTGCCGAAGATCGTGGAGCACTGCACATTACCCTTGACTGGTGCGCGGGTGGTCAGCACTATTATCACGGATCTGGTAAGCGACGTCAACTTCCTCCAGTACTTCCGGGTCATGCTAACCTGCATCCCAGTGTGTCTTCGAAGTTGACCGCAAGAGAGGTGGCCTGACTTTGACTGAGCTCGCGCCTGGCGTCGGCGTCGATGAGATCAAGCAGAAGACCGGTGCGAAGTTCGCTGTTGCAGAGCCGTTGGGCAAGATGGAGTAAAGTTTCATATTTAGCGATGTCGAGAATGTAATTGGAAATATAGAAGGGCCAAATGTCCGTCACTACCAGATTGTACAGGATTACATATCAAAGATGGACTCCAAGGGACCAAGATGCAGCACTCGAGCATATCCAGATCAAGAGCAGACATGGTCAAATCAGCTCATCAGAGATGTCCTGCTTGCCAATCTATCGACATCTCATCCATCTAAAGCTTCGCCTTCGGCGCACTATCAAACCCAGGAGCGAACGTCGTCCCTCTCTGCCCACCCAGCGCATGCACAATACTATCAACCTGCTCCAACAACCACAGACTCCCCTCATTGCTCGCCAACCACTTCCCACCCGGTACCTCCTCCTCGCTCTCCGCCGTGCCATCATCAAACGCCTTCCTCAGTCCAAACACATGGCTCACAACCTGCGGACCCACACCACTCTGTGCCCGAAGACAAGCCACCGCCACAACGGAGGTCAGTACGCGGCCGACATCCGGTCGTTTGGGGTCTTTGGGACCAGGCGGGTCGGAGAAGAGGGCGCCGTATTCGCCGTTGATGATGAAGACTGGTAAGTCGGGGTGAGTTTGACCGAGTTTGGCGGAGAGCTTGTCGCTTAGTGGATGGTAGATGCTGTCCCAGAGGCTGTCGCCACGGGCTACGGTGTCTTCGATGCCGGCTTTTGTGAGGGCTCTGTTGGAGAGTGATGTTAGAGATGCAGCAATCAGCATTCGGAGGATCAAGACTGACCTTCGAGGTTTCCGCTCTTTCAATGCTGCTTGTACGTCTGCCGGTAGACCACCAAAGAATGCTCCAAGCACGTTAATCGTTCGGGGAACCTGAGAACATCAGCGTCTCCATGTAGCGAATCGAAGGTCCTACGATCTACTCACACCATTGAACCCAATACATTTCAATCCGACCTCTCGCATCAATTCCGCAGCATACACATCTTGATTCTCAAACTTCTTCTGTGAAGGCGAGGTAGCCAATTTATACAGAGCAAGCATTGACTCGGGCGAGTTCATCGTCATCGTGGCTGCTGTCTATCGCAACTCAGCATCGCACTCAGACACGAAACTCATGATGAACTGTACTTACCGAAGCACAAAGCCATGCCGGAAGTCCGACTTTCTTTGACCCAGCATCGGAAGCAATTCGCTCATATACGGACGCTATTGTCTTCGAAGCCGGGATCGTGTTCGGCCGGGCATGAGCTGCGTTGATGAATTGCTTGAGAGGCTCGGAGAGTTTCGACATGATGTAATGGATAAAAATGACCAGGTATGGCTTTCTAGAGTGCAGCAATATCAAGCGTAAAGAGAGAATGAGACGATGAATGCGGATGATTGTTTTGACGAGAGCGAGGTGCAGATGTGGATGTTGCTCGGATAATGTACGGACGACTGGTAGAACAATCACCCTAACTTGTACAATTATATATTAACTGCTTTTTACG
>AFIR01000308.1:0-80222 GCA_000223685.2 Zymoseptoria pseudotritici STIR04_4.3.1
TAGCATCGTTTGCCCTATAACAGCGTAGTTAGCCTTATAGCACTAGTAGCTAACAAAATCGGACGCGAAGATAGAACTACCGGGACTGCCCTTAAATTCTAACTAGTCTGCGGTTTCGACGGACGAGGCGTTAGTCTTGCGGCTGCTAGATGTAGGAACGTTTAATAAAGCAGCCGTAGAAGGCCTAGTAGTTGCGGCAGGGACGCTACTCGGGGTAACGGCGGCGCCTAGATACCTCGCATACTCGCTAGAGGTCGATTAGTTAGAAGCAGTCTATATCGGAGCCTCCTAGAGCTCGACTAGCGTATCGACAAACTTGCTAAAGCCTTAGTGCACCTTGCGCTCGCCGTTCTTCTCTTATAATAACTAAGACGCAATTATGCAACTAAAGAGGATCTTCGGATTAAAGAAATGCATGTCCTCTGCCTTTCTAGACGTACTACTAGCAGAATCCTTTGCGCTAGCAGCTTAAGTAGGAAGGCGTAGTTCTGTTAGTGCAACTTTCTAACGCCGGAGCTCGAGAAGAGGAAGGAATTTCTTAACGTACTACTTAATCGTGTCGACTGTCTTTAGGAGTTTCTAGACGATATCTTTATCTAGTAGACTAGAGTTTAGGACTTCGTAGAGTAATGCATAGCTTGCGCGAGAAGTGCCGTTCTCTAGCAACTAGAGGCCTATCTTAATTTCGGTTTTCGATAGTATAGGTCCTTAGCTACTTATTATACCTTCGAGAGGCTATAACATGTCTAGACCGAGCGTTCCTAGAACGGGTAGTAGAGGCATAGACGAAGCGGGTAGAGCAGGCGGAGGTAGTAGGCCCGAGGGTAGAGGTAGAGGTAGAGGTAGGTCGTTTCCTATTATAGTGTTACTACTACTCGTAGCCGCGGCGGCAGTAGTAGTAGCGGCGGCGGCCTCCTTAGCAGCGGCAGCTTCTTCTATCTTATCTACGTCTTCGGCATCGTTATCTTCCTTAATAGGATCCTAATCCTTAGGCTCGGGACGCTCGTTATAGTCGGCTAGCTAGACGGCTTCGTTAGCGTCGTAAATTCCTATTGCCGCTAGTACTTCTGTATCGGTATCTTAATCTTCTTCTAGATTGTTCTGCAGACTAAGCAGTTTCTGCGAGAGATAGTCGACATCGAGATCGCTGTTAGAGATAAAGTCGCCGGGGTCTACGCTAAACTCGCTCGGTTCTTCTCCCTTAGTGCCGTAGTGCATATTATCTCTATACTCGGCATCGTCGGAGCGCGGATAAGACGATCTAATCGGCGAAGGAGGTGCTAGTGCTAGATCGCGTAGGATAATACGATTTGCTGCCGCTAGGCCGATACGGCTAATGCTCCTCCGAGATATAATATGCTAGATTAGACGGTTAGCTATATATATTCGAATATATCCGATAATGCGCTTACCGGTTGCGCAGTACAGATTCTGTGCAGTGCGGGATCTGCGCAAGGCGCTATATACAGATTCGATATCGACCCTCTCGTAGAAGGCGCAGTTTTAGTAGTAGCGACAATATATCGATAGTAAGGTAAAAGGATAGTAGCAGCGGTGCCTAGTAGGATAAGCGGTAGGTAGTAGGTAGTATACGATAATAATAGTAAAGTGTAATAATTAATAATAGGTGTTTCTAAAGTAGTTAGTAAAAATTAAAAGTAGCTAGTCGGAAAATTAGAAGGCGCAGGAGGACAGGGTTCTTCGCGCTAGTAGAAAAATTGCGAATCTTAGTAAAGTAAATCCCGTTTGCTATGCTACGCTAACTATATAATAGGTCTGTTATAGGAACTATCTAGACTACGCTATACTATATAACAGGTCTGTTATAGGGATTATCTAGACGGTTCTGCTATATAGATGCTCTATAGGAACTATCTAGACAATGCTCTCCTATATAATAGGTCTGTTACGGGAACTATCTAGACGACGCTACCTTATGCTATATAACAGGTCTGTACGGGAATTATCTAAATAACGCTCTGCTATACGACAGGTCTGTTACGGGAATTATCTAAGCGACGCTCTGCTATATAATAGGTCTATACGGGAATTATCTAAATAACGTTCTGCTATATAGATACTCTACGGAACTATCTAGACGTTCTATTATATAGCTACTCTACAGAACTATCTAAACGCTCTGCTATCTAACAGGTCTCTACCGAACTATCTAGACGTTCTGTTATATAGCTACTCTACGGAACTTTCTAGACGCTCTGCTATCTAACAGGTATCTACCGAACTATCTAGACGCTCTGCTATATAGACGCTCTGCGGGAACAATCTAGACGCTCTGCGCTAACTATATAGACGCTCTGCGGGAACTATTTAGACGCATGCGCTAACTATATAGACGCTCTGCGGGAACTATCTAGACGCTCTGCTATATAGACGCTCTGCAGGAGCTGTTTAGACGCTCTGCGCTAACTATATAGACGCTCTGCGGGAACTGTTTAGATACTCTGCGGGAACTATTTAGACGCTCTGCTATTTAGACGCTTTGCTGTTTAGACGCTCTGCTATTTAGACGCTCTACGCTAACTATATAGATACTCTACGGGAACTATCTAGACGCCCTGCTAGCTCTGCCTGCTATTTCGACACTCTGCTATTTAGATACTCTGCTAGATAGACGCTCTGCCTGCTGTTTAGACACTCTACTATTTAGATGCTCTGCAATCTAGACCTTCTGCGATCTAGACCTTCTGCGATCTAGACGCTGCGCTATCTAGACGCTCTGCTATATAGACGCTCTGCTATCTAGACGAAGGTCTGCGATCTAGACGGAACAGGTCTGCAAGAGACTAGTCTTCTCCGAATAACGTTTATAGAGCATATAAGCACGTCGTAGATTACTCGTTATAGTAGCGTTAAGACCTGTATAGTTACGATAGGCTATTACAGTTCCGCACGGCCTTTAAACTTTAGGCCGGCAGAATTGTAGACTCTGCGTAGCACAACACATAATTATTATTACTTGTACGCGACCGCAATCTAGTAGATAACCTGTTGTTCCCGTTCCGTAAATTAGAGGTAACTCGGTACTCGGTTAGAAGCACTATAGTAGGTATTATAACAACGAATCGCATAGCTTCGTCTGCTATATAACCGATATGCTATAAAACCACAACCCGATAACGCAACGCTCGGTTAGGGGCGCTGCTTCGTCGGTTATAAAACTACACTATTATTATAGCGCTCGGTTAGGAGTACTATAGTAGGGCTATAAGACCTTAATGTAGCGCTCGTCGAGTACTACGAGGGGATAAGATAACGTTCTTAAATTAATGCGTATATCGACTCTACGTTAATTCTGCCCTCCGCATACTATAACAGGACCCGCATCCGAGATAGAAGATCTTACCGCGAGAGTCTTAACTATTCTAGCGAAGTCGGCCGCCGCAGGAGCGTTAGGGAATGCAGTCGACTAGCGGCTATACCGAATATGCGTTAGAAGTAAACGAGACTTGTTAAATAGAAGCAAATGCGATAATGTCTATATGCATATAGTGTAGATTAGGCTCTACTAGGTCTAGTCGCTAGACCTGCCTCTCCTCTTCGGCTTCTTCTTCTTTAAAGCTAGCGACGTAGTAAAGGTTATCGAAGTTTCGGTAGTCGCTGCGATAGTTAATCTAGAGTTTTAGCGAACTTAGGATTAGGTGTCGTAATTAGTTTCTCCGCAGCGTTAGCGAGCCGGTGTTTATGCTATTATCTGCTAAGTATTAGTATACCGTCTTTTGCGAAGGAGCGGAGGCGATGCATTAAGGTAATACCTTGCCGAGATCGTTACCGGTTTCTATTAAATAATCCCTGTTAAATCTAACTCTACCGGTTCGTATTCGACATACCTCGCTAACTCCGATCCGTCTGCCGATTTACACTAGACGATTTCTGCTAAGTCTAGCCGAGAGGCTATTAACTCTAGCCGAGGGTTTGTTAACTCCGACCTAGCGTCTATTAGCTTTAGCCGAGTGTTTGCTAGCTACGACGCAGAGTAGCTTAGGTGTCTTAAAGGTCGTTTAGATTAAGATCGAGATCGAGGTCGAGGTCTTAGAGGTTATCGTTCTAAAAGTTACTATCCTAGAGGTTACCGTCTACTAGTTGTCCGTCCTAAAGTCCTTTATTAAATGCTCCGTCGTCGAGATCTTTATTATCGTAATCTCCGCCCTGCTTAGTATAGTTATTAAATTCTAATAACTAGTAGCCTTAGCGGTTTATACTAAAAGCCGGAGGTAGAGGTAGAGGCAGTTCCGGTTGTCCTTATCGAGTTCGCTACCCTCGTTGCCCTCTCGCTAGCTTAAAGACCTTAGGGTTAAGTATATGCTGTCGTTAATCTACAAGCTATAGCTAGAGTCCTGGATTTTTTAGAGTGTATAACAAACCCGGGTCTATAGTATCTATGTTATTGTAAGCTAGTTAGTAGTAATTATTTCGTTAGTATTATATCTTATTAATTATATATTATCGCTTTTTATATGCCCGAAGGCGCTCTCGTCCTGCTACGAGGCAGCTCTCTAAAAAGAGGCAAAAATAAACTCCCTAACGCCGAATAGTAGTACCGATCGTAAAAATAATAAAAATATACTAACGTAGGTCCGCCGGAGGCATCTCTAACTGCGCCTATTAGGCGCGACGGGCTTTCTTGCTTAGCGGCGCATCGCCGCCGAGTATGCGTGCGTGCACGCTAGTATCGACCTTCTATATATACGTTAGTATATAGTAGTATAGATGCTAATAGTCGACTGTTAACTATCGACTATCGACTATAGACCGTCGACACTAGATAGCAGACTGCTACTATACTTACCTTGCTCTCCGGCGTAGGAGCTTCGCCGCTATCGGCAAGCTCGAAGAACTCGTCTCTCTCGACGTCCTCGAACTTCTCCTAGGTCCTATATATATTTATATATTAGTATACGTCTATCCGTACTGCGATAAGCAGCTTAAAGCGTTGCGACGAGCAGCTTAAAAGTAGAAGTAAGAGGTAAGACTTACGGCATCGCTTAGTATACTGCGATAAGCATATCGCGAGTGTTACGGGTAAACAATATATACACGAGAGTTTAGAGTCTGTGTTAGATATAGCAAGTTCGATAAGGAAGTAGCCTAAAACCTCGCGGTAAGCGCAGAAAAGAGTGTGGGCTGGTAAGACAAAGCACGGGGCTGCGCTACGCGTTATTAGAAGGGCGCTAGTCCCTTATAGCGAGCAGTTTTGTCGATTTTTTTAGGTCCGAGGACCGCACAGGCACGCACGAAGATCGCTATTTCGGCGGCAAGATTAGTATACAAGCCTACCTATACAAATTAGTATATAATTATTTATAAGGAGTCGAGCAGACGAAAAGTTAACCTATATTTGCAGTAAAAAACTGCAATGCTAGGAGTTCTAGCAGCCTCTTTAGCAATGCTCTGCTCGAGATTAAGCACGCCTTGCAGAGTCGTCTATATATATATATTAGCTATTATTTAATGCGTGCGACTGCAGGTCTTAATAGTTAAAGACTGCTTCTTACAGCACAAGTACTTACCTACACCGCAACAAAGTTCGCAGCACTAAACTTCTTTTCGAAGTAACTATAGACAGCGTTACGAGCCGCGCTTTTTAGCAACGGCTCGTTCTCGCACGCCTTTCTATACTATACCTATATTACATATCTGTTAGTATACTAAGCCGCAATATGTAGATGCCGCAATATAGCAAAAATACAAGCCGCAATATAGTAGAAAGGACAAGCCGTAATATAGCAGAAAGGACAAGCTGCAATATAGCAGAATAACAAGCCGTAATATAGCAGAAATAATAGGCTGCAATATAGTAATGCAAGGCTGCTCGGAGTTTAAAAGAAAGGAAGACTAGGAGTATATTTGTACTTCTAGACAGGAGCGCAAAAAGAATAGGAGGAATACTACTAAGGGAAATTGCACGTACCTCTATTTTTGTTAATATATTCGATTATGTATTTTTAACGAACTTTATTACTTAACCGCGGAGGTAGAGGTAATCGCCGCTATCTTTGTTAGCTGCTTCGGTTAGGTAGATTAAGGTAATAACTTTCGACTTCTAGAAATAACTAGCGTAGAGGAGGGTTTCCTAGGCTATTATATGTTTAAGTTAGCGGTAGCGTGCGTCGTCGACTTAGCCTACGGTAAGAGGAGGGAGAGCGGTAGATCTAGACTTGCGCTTTTAAGAGCGTTTAGGAGGGTTCGCATAGAGCTAGGAGAGTTGCTATCGTAACTATATTAAATATATTAGTATAGCGCCTTAACTACTATACTATTCCTTCTATTTGTTATAAGAGGAAGAAAAAGATGCCGTATTAGTGTTAATACACTCGAATAGACATAGAGAAAATAAGCGGAATATCTAGAAAATGCCTAGAAAAAGAGTAGTATTTTAACTAATCTTAAGATAAATCGGGCAAAATATGTAATTTTGCGCCTAAATTTAGTATGTTTTGCCTATGCTGTCCCGTAAGCGATCTTCTCTAGTCTCTAAGGTACTCTGCTAGTCGTATAAAAGAGATAGAACAGTGCTCCGTATTATTATTAGATCGTAGAGGTAGATTTAATAGTCGGTAGATTTAGAAGTAGATAAGTAGAGCAAATCCGTTTGCTGCATAGTAGCGTTATAGGGTATAGGGTGCAGGCTCCGCATCGGGAAGATACATAAGGTATCTATAAGGTATGTCCTCGCTCTTTCTAATAGGATTAAATAAAAAGGAATAAGTTCTACGTACCGGTACATCGCGGAGATCCTCCGGCAAGCGATCGAAGTCTTCCGCGTCGACCTCGATCTTATCCTCCGGTATGCTCGCGCGCGATCTAGGCATTGCGGCTATATATAGGCTAGAAACAGGTAAAAACGGGCGAAACGGGCAGAGCGGAGAGGCGGCGGCGGAGATAGAGGTAATAATAGCTACTAAACTACTTACCTAGCGTAAGAGCGAAATGGAGTAAAGTACTTGCTAAGCCGCTAATAGTAGCGTAACCTATAGAACCCGCAGATAACAGACTTAACGTCCTTAAGCTGCTTAAATTGTTTAAGCGCTAAGTATATTAAGCTGCTTAAGACGTTTGAGCTTCGTATACACAGCTTAAATGCAATTAAGGACGTATCTGTATAAGCGTTCAGAAGAATAAGTGGTATATCGCAATAAGATCATTATGCGGAGCTAACGGGAGGCTGAAACACCTTAATTCTCTCATCACACTTGAGCACTTAGGCAACGTGAGCGCTTGCAACATTAAGAGACTCATCACACGCTGACAACTTGATCACCTCAAAACCTTGAGGCCTCACGTCTTCGAGGAGCTTACAAAATTGATGTGATCATACACCGCTGATTGAGATGAGAGGAGCATTAGCCGATGAAGCCTCGCCAGGGTCCTCGCTAAAGGTACTCTAACCACATCCTTCCCCATTGACATCGTTCTCCGTCATCCGCCGCGCTGCCCTGCCTGCCTCTTCCTCACGAATCTCTCTTTTCAACATGCATTGATCACGTGCTGCAAAACGAGCACTGGTGTTTGACCCTCAGCGCTGACTCCCACTGCTTCACCAGATCACGTTCCTCGTTCCACATGATCTCAAGATTGCCAAAACCGACCAGCTCGAGGATGGTCCTGTCGTCGGCCTGGTCGTCCATGTACGGGCCGAGACTCTCCAAAATCTGTTCCTGCATCTCCCGATCGGGAATTCTCTGGTCGCCCAGGAGCACGAACTTGAGGGTCTGGATTTCGCGGTGCGCGCGTATGACATGGGAGAGCCAGTCTTGATACTTCCGGGGTAGCTGCTCGCCATAGCACCGCGCCAGCTTCAGAGTCATGGGAAGAAAGACTGTGATCCGAGAGATCGTTGCTGGGTACTTTACCTCGCCGTAGTCGAAGAACAAGGTTGACTCCGGCAGGTATGTGGCGGTGCTGTTGCAGATGAGGTAATCGCGAGCCTCGGAGTTGATCTGCTTGTTCACGGCCAGAAGAGCGGGAGACGCCGAGGAAGCGCCCAGAGCGTTGATCGTGGCGTCGTCGAGGTTCTCTTTGGCCTGCACTTTCAAGACCGTGGCGTGCTCGTCGTTGTGGCACAGCGCGATGTCGTAAATGGCGTTGCGAATCTCTACAGAAGCAGACCATGGAAGTCAGCAGATGTCTCAGACATTGGTGGAACGGGGAAGGTCTCCGAGACATGTATCATCTCCGTGATCGGACTCGAACTGCATGGCATGAAGTGCGTCTTGGTGGTGGAGCGTGCATTTTGAGCAGGAGAATGGAGGTGTGCCTTCCATACTTGGTTACTTACCTGGAATGAGGTCGAAAAAGCGGAAGGTCTGCTCAGAATCGAGCTTTTGGAGCTGTGCGAAGCGTCAGAATTTGCGTGTCATCGAGGATGGTCAGTCCGCTTACCTTTCTGATGCATTTGCCGCGGCCCATCTTGCGGCGGAGATTGCCAGTGCGCTGGCGATAGAACTCGCGCAGCTCCTCGACGGTGCAGTCACGATAGTTCAGTGCGAACTTTGGTAAAGTCATGCTGGGTGGTCGTTGGATGGTTGAGTGGTTGGATGGTTGGTGGAGTTGTGTTGAGTGGTGTGTTGCGAGAGAGCGTGCAGAGCAGATACGTTGCTCCGCTCGTTGAGTTGTCGTTGGTCGAGTGTTCGAGTACCTTCACGAATGCCGCTGATGCTGCTGCCGCGCGGCGAAAACACAAAGCACGAAGAACTTACAGTGCGGAGAAGCTCTGGTGAAGCTGCTCAAATGAGTTGCTGCGGTCGGCTGATGCGCACAAGGTGCTGCATCGATGTATGTGGTGGTGTGTCGATGTGGTAGAATAGTTGGAGGATGTTGTCGGGAGGTTTGTTTGGCTGAAAATTTCGATTCTTGTTGACATTTCTGAAACAGGTCGTTGGCAAACACTGCACGATGATTCACCCTTTTCACGTGCAAGTCTTGGCGGGACGCGGAGAGGTGTCCGCCGCAAGCGCGGATGAGAATTTGGACTGCGTTAAGGACAAGAGCATTTTGACTTCTTCCGCGGTTCAACCTCGTCAGTTCTTCGAGCAGCAACAACCATGACGCTCCCCAAGTACGCTCTCAACTATCAGAACTGCGATCTGACAGAGCTTCGCAAGTTCTACATTCAGCGACATGCTCTCACCGACATCAGCGGCATTGCTGTCCACGACCTGAGAAAGGGCGAACTCATTGCAGCTCTGGAGACTCTGGACCGCGACTCGACCTTTCGTTTCCTCGATCTCGCTGCAGAGTTGAGAATCTTGGTTTATCCTCACCTGCTGTCACACCATTACGACCTGACTCTTTCCGATGGACCTCGCTCTTCCGCTTCCGCGTTTCCGGAGTTTTTGAGGACCTCCAAGCTCTGCTACAAAGAAGCGCGGGATATTCTGTATGAACAGAGTAGTCTCACACTCTACGTTTTCGGCGACGATGATGTTTCGGGCGAACCAGTGGAAGTCGTTGGCGACATCGAGTTCAAGGACTACGGAGAAGAACCGGAGCCTCGTGGACTCTCAAGCCGACTCACTCCATACGCCGACCTGCAGCACGTCAACATCCTGATCATGAACTTTGACGATCCTACAAACCCAGGTCCGAGTACGGGATTTGCGTACCTCTTTGCGGCAATTGTCTCCGCCTTCCGTGCTGGCAATGCTCTTAAGGCGATGGTCATAAAGTTCAAGTCCTATCACTTCAATGGCTTGGAGGAAGCAGGGGATGCCTCCCCCGGTGTGGATGGCATCGCGACCTCAGAAGATGTGGAGGACTTCGAAAAGACATTTCGGACGCTGTTGGGGCTGCAGAAGCTGCCAGCTACCATGCGTCTGGAACTTGTGGACTTTCGGAAAGCTACTCCACAGACTTTGCGAGGCTTGCTAAAGGAGATGGAGGGGTTGAGGTTATATATGATTGACTTTCGTGGTCTGCACGATTGTCTCCACGTCTCGGATCGACGATGTGTGAGCGAATGGGACAGGTGCCTCACATGCGTTGTGGCTGCAGAAGCTGCCAGTCGTCATGCGTCTGGAACTTGTGGACTTTCGCAAGGCGAGTTGGCTAGCTTTGCAAGACTTGCTACAGGAGATGAGCGGTTTGGAGGCCTGCTAAGGTTCTGGTCAGCACGATTGCTGCTTACATGTCGGTTTCTCGGTTCGTGGGCGAACGGGACAGGCGCTTCACATGCGAAATAGGTTGGCGTACTTCATGGTAGGACATCTATTTCGCACACGCTGTTCACGTCACTTCACAGATTCACCTAATTACATGGTCCATTCACTTGATTCCATGTCTATGCACGAGCGAGATGCGCATTGTCTGCTGATCTTCTATCGGCAATTCACACGCAAGCAATCCGATCAAGTGGCTTGCACAGACAGCAGCTGGCACTCACATCCACAACATTGATAGTCCAACACCATAACTTCCACACACATCTCTCTTCCACACGATTACCACGCAACCATCGCATAACAATCGTCGCATACTGCAACACCAACAACATCAAGGCCCACAGTCAACAACATCTCCGTCCAAGCGAGCACGCCGTCAGGAAGGCATCTTCTCCTGCACTACCATCACCATGGAGCGTCCCATCAAGATGAACGAATACAAGAAGCTCTCGGATGAAGACCTGCGCAAGCTCTGCGTGCAATATGGCCTCTACAGCGACAGGCGCAAGATGCTCGCACGGGAAACCTACGTCAACGCACTCAACGCCCGCACTCGCAGGGCGTTACCCTACCCGAAGCACAACTATCCCCTCAACTACAAGGCCTTCGCCGTGGCAGATCTGCGCCGATTCTGCGTGCAACGCGGCATTTACGATGAGGGCCGCAGAGAGATGGCGCATAGCACATACGTCGCTGCCTTGAGACTTCAGGATCGGGAGGCCACGTTCAGGTTCCTTGATCTGCCGCCCGAGATGCGGGGATTGGTGTACGCCGAGCTCTTGAACCACCAGTACGGCGACAACTATGAGACAAAGCGTGTGCTGGCGTCAAAGGCATACCCACAGATCCTCAGGGTTTCAAAACTGTGCTACAAGGAGGCGCGCGACCTCTTGTACCAGCAGAGCAGTCTCACCATCAGTTTCCGGAGACTTGGCCTCCTTTGCGTCACCGGAGATATCGAAGTCAGCTTTTCAACAGCAGCTGGGCATCAGCACAGGCTCAATCGCCAAGTCGAGAAGTATGCCAACTTACAGCATGTTATCATCCTTTTGCGAGAAGAGAATTTCTTATACGAAGACTATGCCGTGACCCTGAGTCTTCTGATCATCCTTTCATCTATGCATTGCGTCTTCAAAAAGCACAATGCTCTCAAGGTGTTGACGGTCAAATATGTGCGCACGAGCGAGGAGAGGGAAGATGACTGGGACCTGGCCACACCGCAGCAGCGAGAGCAATTCGAGAAGAACTTTCGCGCATCGCCGATGTTGCTGAACATGCCGACCTCAACACGCTTCGAGTTTGTTGGACTTGAGAGTGTCAGCTCCAGTATGCTGAAATCTATGCTCCAGAATCTTTGATTCGTGGCCCGTCTGCAATGTCGAGCGCCAGCTTCAAGTACAGCAACAAGATCAAGAGTGAAGCTTCACCAGCATCAACGTGGTCAACAGCACCGACACCCACCAGCCAAAGCCAAAACATCTCCACACCCAGCAGCGATACTCCCGACCCAACGAAGTGCCCGAGCATCACATCCCCATTACCAGCCCAACATAGCACTCCCGACACGGTACGGTGTCACCCACATCGCTGCGAGCATCAACATAACAGCACGATCCCGACATCAAAAGCACAACCACGCATCTCCTCCCCCCGGCCAGCGCGACGAGGCAAAGCAGACTCCCCAGCATCGATACTCCCGAAATTCCAAACTGCCCGGGAGTGACAACTCGCACCATCAGCCCAACATAGCACTCCCAGCACGAAGCAGAGGCACCCACATCGATGCGAGCATCTACACAACAGCATCATCCGGCATCAAAAGCACAATTACCCACCGCTTCTCCATCATCAGCGAGATGAAGCACAGCAAACTCCCAGCAGCGATACACTAGCATACCATACCACCCAGAATCAAAAGTCCTTGTTTCCCAACAATCGTGCCGACCCCTCTCACCTGACCCTCACAGTAATGCCAGTACCTGGAAGTTAAGAAGCGCTAGCTAGCACGGCGAGGACATCCTACACACCTCCATGCTACGTCCGCTACCTAACCTGTACGCCGAATAGAGGTAGTATGTCTCGTCAACGTACTTTTACACTTTTCTGTTCACCTTCTCTTGGACGCTCATCTGCACCACCCATGTGCACACTCACCTGTACACTGACCTGGAGACTCGCCTTCTGCTGGCGGCACACTTCTTTCCATACCAACCTCCACGCACCCACTCCCTTTTCCCCTCCTGCAAGCAGGATATCCACATCCTCACTCCAACGCCCAACATCTCGTCCCGCCAACTACTTCATACGCTCCTCACCACGCCCTCTCATGGTAACTCACCTTCACCTACGCGAGTCTGTCCTCCTTGGCTAGCTGTCCCGCCCGTAGCGTCTGCTTGCTTGCGTCTGGGCTTATGAACATGACCGAGTCGGGCTTGAAGACGTGGAAATCAGGTTGATGTAGATCAGGTAAGAAGCCCTTTTTAGGCAAGTTCTGGAATCTATCCTTTTGCTTTCTGTTTGCCTTTCCTTTCCCAATCCTTTTCCGGTCCCAGCACGTGTATCTCCATTGACAAAAGTCATCAAATGTCGTTTCCCAGACGAAGGAGTCCTCCAGAACGCGACAAGACGCAGCCCAAGCCTAGGAGATCATCCCATAGGCCTCTTGACCAATTCGCTCGAATCGCAGCATTTTCCAAGCACAACCCCTCAAAGCATAGCACTCAACCTCTTCTCCCCCTCCGCCCTCACCGCACCCTCCCGCGCCTGCGCGCCTCCCACCACCACACTCTTATACACACCTTCAGGATCATACATCTTACTCCTAATCCAGCTCTCCAGCTCCTCATCCCCCAAGCCTCTCAGCCCCACCTCACGATCCACCCCATCCCTCTGCGCCGCACGGATAACACCTCGTGTCACAACCACGCTCACCTCGCGGATCCTCGCAATATCCGGATACAGCCAATTCTTCTTCACCTCCTCGGGCAGCAAACTCGTCGACAAGCTTTCCGCGGACGCATAGATCATGTTTTGGGTGATGGTCAAGGACTTGGATAAGATCGCCGCGAGTCCGATTCCAGGGAAGACGTACATGTTATTTCCCTGGCCGGGCACGAGCTCTTCGCCCTTGTAATTGAGAGTGGGGAACGGCGAGCCGGAGGCGAAGAGGCATTTACCGTGGGTGTATTTGATGGCTTCTTCAAAAGTGCACTCGGATTTCGAGGAGGGGTTGGAGAGAGGGAAGATGACGGGTCGGTCGTTGAGTTCCGCCATGCGGCTGAGGATGGCGGGCGTGAAGGCTCCGCCGATGGTGGAGAGGCCCATGAGGATGGTGGGTTTGACGTACTCGACGACTTCGGAGAGGGTCTTGAATTGCTTTCCGTGGTTGTCGTCGCGGGCGAAATAGAGTTTGTGCTCGGCGAGGGGGCGGCCGGGGCGGTCGAGGGTCACCATGCCTTCTGAGTCGACGAGGGTGAAGCGTTTACGGGCTTGCTCTTCGGTGAGACCTTCTTTGATGAAGAACTCGGTGAGCTGCTTTGCGACTCCTACGCCTGCACTACCGGCGCCGAGAAATACGGCTCTCTGATCGGCAGGCGCGACGCCGGATTGCTTCACAGCGTTGATGAAGCCTCCTGTGATGACGGCGCCAGTTCCTTGGATATCGTCGTTGAACATTGTGTAGGTATCCTGGTAGCGTTCGAGGGAGGGAAAGGGGTTCTTGAAGTCTTCGAACTGAATGACAATGCTCGGCCATCTCTCGGTGAGAGCTGCCATCATCTCGTCTAGGAATTCCTTCTCCTCTTCTGGCGTGACCTTGTCTCTCCGGCTGCCCAAGTAGAGAGGATCGTTTCGGAGCGTCTCGTTGCTGGTTCCAAGATCGAGGCAGAGCGGGAGGGTCTTTTGAGGGTGGATACCAGCACAGGCAGTGTACAGAGACAGCTTGCCTACAGGGATGCCCATTCCGTTGACGCCCAAATCGCCCAAACCGAGAATGCGAGAGCCATCGGTGACCACAGTAATGTCGACCTCGTGCGGCCAATTTCGGATGACGGAGTGGAGGTTGCCTCTGTCCTCGAAGGAGAGGTACATGCCTGTTGCAGTGTCAGCCAGTCACGACACTTGAGGTTTCACACCGGCTCAACTGACCTTCGGGTTGTGTGTAAAGTTCTGACCATCTTTGACATGCTTCTCCAACGGTAGGTGTGTAGATGAGAGGAGTGATCTCCTGTATAGTTGTCAGATCATTCGTTTGTGTTGCAATGCTCTCTGCTCGATCATTCCTACCTTGATGTTCTCCGACAATAGACGGTAGAAGAGGTGAACGTTCGAATTCCGTAGCACGGACAGATATTGATATTGCTCAATGGGAGTCTTGCGAGAGTTCAAGATCGCCATGCCTGTCAAACGGCATTAGTTTGTGTCCGATCTTGTATTGTCCTCCATCCACCAACTCACATCTCTTTGTCTGATTCTCGAACGACTCAACAGCGGGAGGAGTAAGACCGTAGGTGTGGTTTCGTTTGCGAACTTCGATCGAATTTGAGGTGTCATAGTCGGAGCTGGGCGATGAACTGTCAGCGTGGAAGGCTTATATGTGAGAATCCGAGGATTGAATCAACATACGGAGCTGGGAGGTCTTGGTTCTGTGATTGTCTCGAGGCAGGATGTGATGTCACAGCTCCCTTGAGATTCTGCACGATATTGGTCATGGTCGCGGCGGATTTGGAGGTCGAGGCGAATGGTCGTGTGAGCGATACCGGATCGGAAGTGGAAGAAGTTGGAGTGAGTGTCGGAGTTGTGGTGAAGTGACGGAGTCGCGGAGAGTTGGAGTGGAGATGGAGAGGAGTACGGAGATGCGGAGGAATCGATTGGCGAGGGAGTTGTGAGGTGATAAAAGCGTGGGAGCAGCGAGTGGTGGCCCTCATGGATGCAATGGAAGCTCCGACAACTTTTCGGGCGATATCGTAGGGAACCGAAGGGTTCAAGCTCTGGCCGTGTCAGATGCCGAAGAGGAAGCTTGTCTCACGCAGCCGGGGCATTCGCAGGAATCCGCCGGAATAGTGATGTGGAGGAGCTCGTCTCGAGGATGCGGAGGATGAAGGAGATGAAGGGATGTGGAGATGTTGAAGATGTTGTTGCTTTGTGGTTGTTGAGAGAAGAAGTCGGAGCCGTGTTTGTACTGAAAGTGAGATATGACTCCGCGAAGAGAACGATGATTCTCGTCGTGGACTAGCAAGACGGAGCTACCATGCTTCTCTACCATTGGAACGTAATAGGAGTTTGAATCACACGATGTTGTAGCATCTAATCCTGGACAGAGTGACAAAAATGCACATTGAAACCCGACCGCTTCAGCTTCAGCGTCAGCTTCTCACTTGTTGCAGCTCCATCGTCCTCGTCCTCGTTCTCGCTCTTCGATCATTGTACCTGGAACTTTTTCATATAGCCTGTCCGTTCTCCGACCTGCATAAGAGCTGCACGATCCCGCCGTGCCCCAATCATTGCACCAGAGTTCGGTTTCTATGCGCGGAGAAACACGGAAGCCAGCTCCAACAGCTTCCAACAGGACAAATCTTCATCCGCACATCCTTGACCGAAATGGAGCACGCAGGAAACAAGCAATGGCCTTCCCCACACCCACGCGAGCTCCATTCTATTTCTCGCGGACCACTCCGAGTGACCTGCATGATGAAGCGCGGTGGTCAGCAAGCACAGGTCGCCGAACATTGGCACATCTCAGCTGCGTCTGCGGTGCTTTCGTGTCCATGCTGTCGAGCCTGTCCTGTCCTATTGTTTGTCGATGGCCGGGTCCGATTTGGCCCGAGCACTGCTGTCCGACCGGAGCATTCGGAGAGGGAGGTGTACAGCTACCTTATCTCTCACAGGCCGAGGTGGGATGGACGAACAGTCTGGCACTCTCCGCGTCCGGGTTCTCGCCTTCCAATCACTCTTGTAAAAGTCCGGCCCGTCGCCAATAATGTTGGCCTCATTCCTGCCTGAATGCTAAGGTAGCGATCCAATCCTTCCCATGTGAGTCCTCTCCCGTCATCTCGATCCATCGATTCCCAACTCCTCCTCGTCATGGAGAGAAGAAGCTTCAGCCACTCTTTCACTCCAACCGCCGGAGATCACTCCGCTCGACCTATCAATCGCCATAACCAGCCACACAACCTGGAAACGGAAACAGGATTGAGCTTGACTGATCGTCACGGATCGTGAAGTGAAGCGGGGCGGTCAAGGCTGCCTAGAGACCATTGCGCTCGTTTCTGCTGTCTTTCACCCAACTCCCACCACCGCCTCCATTCCCTCAATCCCTCACCTCACCACCACCGCCATCATGTCCTCCTGCTTTGGATCCCGCAAGAAGCACAACAATGGAGAGCGCGAGCCTCTCCTCCCACAATACAACGATGACACCACTCTCCAAACAGAGGTGCATCAGAAGCTCCATACCTATCAGATGTTCCGTGCCATGTCAATGGGATACATGCCGAGCACTGAGCAAGCCATTGTCAACCTCCGAACATTCCTCTCCAGCGATGTCCTCAATGCAGACAACCCAGACCTCTCTGCCAGCGGCAAGCGATTGGTTAAGCAGACCCGGACGTTGCTTCAACAATTCATGGACCTCCTCGAGCACAAGAATGACAAGGATCAGATTCAAGACTTGATTTGGTATTTGAGCAAGAGCAAGATTACGGTCGATGTGAATGATTTGACGAGGAGAGCACAAAAGAGCAAGGCCAAGGCTGATACTCAAGCTGCATACCAGAGCCTGCAGACTGTTGGATCACTCCTTCTCACCAATTCTGATTTCCGCACGTTCTTGGCCGATCTCAATGTGGTGGGACGAGAGGTGTTCAAGGACACTGCCTTCGCAGCATCCACTGCCGCCGAGGAGATCGGAAAGCAGATTGAGCCTTCCCAAGAAGAGAAGAGCACGGTTGCGAAGCCCGGAGCGGATGAGAAGCTCAAGGCGCCTACCAAGGAAGAGCTTGGGGAGCAGGTCAAGGATTTGAGCAAGGTCGTCGGTAATGGCACTGCTGATGTTGCACAAACCGCAGTAGACAGTGCCCAGGACAAGCTCCAAGGTGATGAAGGCAAGACCTTGGTCAACCGACTGAAGCAGGCTGTTCTGAAGCTGCGCCAGCGCAACGACTACTCCGAGTCTGTGTCGACATTGTCCCTTCTCATCAAGCGATATGCCGTCATTTACTCTCGTGCAGCTGAGCGAGTCACCGAAGTCGCGGCCGAGGATATCAACGAGAACGAAGCACTCGATCAAGCAATGCACAATATGTGGATCTTCATCACCAGCTTCGGCAAGAACGAAGACTGGAAGAAGTGTGAGGAGCTCTTCAAGCAGGTGATGAGCCACAAGGAAAAGGACCCTCATTTCGAGGAGATGATGGAGGAGACTGGCAACTCTTTGCAAAAGCTGCTCACCGATCCTGACTTCCTCGATAATGCACAGGAGAAGTTTGGCGAGCTCAAGGAGAAGAGTGAACAGGTCGGCACCGACAGCAGCCTCAAGAAGGACATTCAGCACCTCGTTGCACAAGTCGAGAGGACTCTCAAGGGCGTCCTTCACGATGAGGACATCAACAACTTGATCGTCACCACAACTCGCATCTTTGGCATTCTCTCTCCGGCGAACCAAGCCGCCAACCCAGACCTCCTCCAAGACGCCATCCGCGTATTTGCACCACTCGCCATTGCTGCCATTCAATACATCCCGATCCCTCGTCTGGAGATCAGCACTCCCGAAATCGATCTCCTTCTGGAGAACCTCATCTTCGAGCCTGGTCACACGGTAAACCACACCTCGTTCCTCCCTTACCGCCTCAAGGTGGAGACATACAACGACTTCGAAATCCGCAAGGCTCGCGCACGCACCGCCACAGCCATGACGAACCTCATGACCATCAAGCTCGACGGCCTCTCCGTCAAAGCTGAGGAAATCGGCTTCTGGCTGCGCGCTCACAAGGGTCTCCTCCGCCTCGCCGACGAGGGCATCGCATCCTTCGCCCTCGACGAGCGCGGCATCGACATCCACATCGATGTCGAGATCGCCAAGGACCGCATGGAGCAAATCCTCACCCTGAAAGACGTCCGCGTACACATCCACAAGCTGAACTACAAACTCCGTCAGTCAAAACTCTCCTGGTTCGGATGGCTCTTCAAGCCGCTTCTCCGCCCCATCATCCGCAAAGTCATGGAAAAGCAGCTCGCCAACGCCCTCGCCGACTTCTTCCACGCCGCCAATCGCGAACTCCTCTTCGCGAGAGAGCGACTCCGCGCGACCAGAATTGCGGATCCCAAGGACTTGACGACGTTCTTCAAGGCCGTCGCTGCGAGATTGGTGCCCGAGGATGATCCGGATCTCTACACGAGAGTCGGCTTCGCGCAGCCGGGTAAAGGTGTGTTCAAGAATGTGTATGCTCCGGGTAGTGTGGTCAAGTTGTGGGAGGACGAGGCGGTGAGGGCACGGGAGCGGGTGGAGGATAATGAGTGGAATGCGGGTGGGTGGAGGAATGAGATTTTTGATACGCATGTTCGGAGTATGACTTGATTGTGCTTTACGGGGTAAGGATGGCAAAAGTGGGCGAGGTTGCAGGACTCGGTCGGACAGAACAAGGACAGTATGAGATAACAGGGATAGTGATGGCGCACAGGACGTAGGATGGAAAGCAGAACAAATCGACAGTGATACTACCATAGCTGGTATTGGAATGTAATTGAAATGTTTACTAGGTTCTCTTCGTAGCAGGACTTCCCAGCGTACACTAAATCACTTCAACTGTCCTTCGGATCTACACCCAACACCATGGCCCATTACTGCGGCCGCTACGCACATACCGCCGTAGCGATATTTCACATCGGTACCCTCGTGGCTCAGCCGTTTGCAGGTGTCTCCTCTCCGTCGTCGACTGTGAGCCGTTCTGGGCTACGTGTTCATCGCCAGGCGGTGTGCAGACGGCAGGGACCCACGCTTCTCGTACCACTGTCGATGGGCAATGCCATCGCAGAGGTTTTCCCGGACAGGACGAGCGAGTGAGCGGAACGATCCAAAGCAGCTCATACTTGTTCAGACACGCTTTTGGTGAAGCTGCAACGCGACATCGCATCGGCCTCCCTTTCTCCCAACCTCAAAAACGATCAAACAACCCGAAAACAGCATGTTCATTCACCAACTCTCCCTCCTCCTCGCCCCGTCCCTCTCGTCTCCTTCCTTTCCCACTCCTCCCACCCCAGTAGAAGTTCCTCCTGAAGAGACCCTCCTCCTCCTCCTCTGCCTCTTCAACTCCAATTCCGCATCCATCAGTCTCGCCTGACACCAACTCCTCCATTCCGCATCGGATTTCACGGCTTCGCAGTTCAAAAGGTCGGTGAGGCTGGATTTGAGGAAGTGGGTGAGGTCCGTGATGTCCGCGTCGTCGTTGGAATGGGAGGTGGATGTGGATGATGATGTGGAGGGGTTGCGGGTGTGGGAGGGGGAGTGTTGGGTTTGGAGGAAGGGGTAGCGGGTTAGGAGGTCGGACTGGGGGGAGGGTGTTGTTAGTTGTTGGGTTTGTTGGGGTTGAGAGGTGGTGAGGGAGGGGCGTACTCGTTGGGGGTTGTCCATTCTTGGTGGGTGATGAGCGAGGATTAATGCGCGGTTGGAGCTTTGGGGTAGTTGTGTTTGTGTTGTTAACGGCGGTGTGTGTGAAAGTGTTGTTCGGCGAGGTCAAAGTGTCGCTCGTTTAGTCTTGTTCGAGAACGTTTACTCGACTCGACCAGGAGCGTTGTTGAGGTATAATAGCCTTTCAAAATCGCTCAAAGAATGCCAGCCGATTGCGTGCGATTATGGTACCACACCGTCGGGAATAGAAATCCTGGAATGCTGACACTTGAATGATGACACCTGCGTGGCTGCGTCTCTTTCTTCTGCGACAAAAAGTCCCTCACGGCGCAGTCAAGAAACGAAACAAAGGGAAGGAGAAGAAGAAGAAACTCGCGTAGACATGCCATACGTCTGACGAGAGCATCATATCACCTTTTTATACCCATTTCGCATCGCCCACGCTTCCACTGTTCCAAAAGTCTGAGATGCGTTTTGGTGACGTTTCGAGCTGTGCTTGGAATTTTGAGAGAAGGGAATTCGGATGCTTACGCACTTGGGGCTTTGACACCTGGCCATTGAGGTTTCTGCGTGGGGTAACTCGCCAAGTTTAGACTCCCGATCGCAGAAGATCGTGAGTGCCGCGGAGTAGGAGTGTCTTGCGGTAAGTGTAGTGTAGTGTAGTGCTAGAGGTACCACGTGGAAGCCTCGAGGTTCGGCATGGCGTGGACGTGGTGGAGTTTCGGAGGGAACCTATGGAAAGATTCGGTGACGACGAGTGATGATGCTGCCAAGTTTCAGCTGTGAAAGTAGAGGAAAGACCGATCGTGAGAAACACCATTATTCTTGTTCGAGACATGGGACTCCCGAGGCATCGCTATTGATCACACGAGTGAACCTTCACTCTGAAGCTCACCGCCGACCTACTCATCCTTCCCGCTAAAGTCATACTCCGGAATACCATACTTATCCCCTCCAAAAGCACTCGCCCAGAACCCTCCCAACCACGCAAAGAGCCCACTAACCTTGACTCCCCAACTTACAAACCTCAGAAACAAATTCCTCAGCCAGATCCCCCGTGCCGTCTGCGGAGCCATCATCGTCAACACACCAGGAGGGATCGTCTGCATGTCCTCGATGATAGGCTTCATCCTCTCCTCGTAAGCCTTCAGACCCGCTTCAATGTTCCCCTTGCTCGCTGCGATTTCACCCGCGAGAACGTACGCTCCTGTCAGCGCGAGGCTGGTTCCTCCGCCCGTTGGACCTGCTGCGTAGCCCGCGTCGCCTACCAAGACGAAGCGGCCGCGCGAGAGAGACGGGACTTTGACTTGCAGGATCTCAGAAGCGTAGAAATCTTTCGAGTCCAGCATTTCGTCGACGATTTGCTGTGTCTTCCAGCCGTATCCCGTGTACCGCTCGTAGATGAATTCCTTGAGGGCTTCGGTGCCTTGTTCTTGGGCTTGTCGGAAGCAGAGTGTGGCGTCTTGCTCGGAACGGGAGTGGCATCTTTGCAGCAGAACTCGGTTCGTGCCATTGGGTCCTGGTGAGAGAGCGTAGAGTCGGCCCCCTGGGACGGAATGGCCTTCGCATATTCTGCTACCTTCGAGGATGTCTGAGGAGATGGAGAAGTACGCTGCCCAAGCGTTGACGGAGACGACGTGGTCTCGCACGCCGCATCCGAGACCGATCGCTCGTGTTCGTGAGGTGGATCCGTCGCATGCTACAACCAGATCGAAGGTCTCCCGTGGCGTGCCGTTGAGGAAGTCGACTGTGATGGGCCCGCCGTCTTGATCTTGCATGGAGGTGATTTGCTCGTTGAAGATGTACCTAACATCGTCCTTGGTTCGATCATACAGAATAGCAGCAAGATCTCCACGATAGATCTCGAATTCCGAGACGAGAGATTGCTGTTCGGTGTTGCCGCTCGCTTTTATTGTAATGACGGGTTCGCCGTCCTCCTTGACGATGCTCATGCCGTCGAAGTCTGCGAGGTGGTCTCGCACCGCGGCTTCCATTCCTTCCATTCTGCGCATGACGGTAACACCTGATGTGCGAATGTCGATATTTTGACCGGCGGTTCGGAGTTGGGGGAAGCGTTCGATGACTGTGACTTCAAAGCCGGCTTTGATGAACCAGTATGCGGCTGTGGGGCCTGCGATGGACGCTCCAGCGATGAGGACTTTACCTTTGGACATGTTGGCGGGTGATGAGTTTGTGGAGTGGGGATGGGAACGAATGAGTATGCTCTAGATGAGGTTATCGTTCTTCGTGATGATGCCGAGCAGAGACACAAGTGAGATGACGCCTTCCTCGAGACTGAAGACAAGTTCATGGGCGTGACGAAGTCATATAAGCTGTCGCCTGGACATTGTCGTTGTTTGCGCTCGCAGCTCCGTACCGGAGGTATGGCCGTCAGCAGAGCCTATTGATCCTGCGGGCACGCCGCTTCGGAGATTGAAAGTCCGCTCCCGCTTGCCAGTCGTCCAGCTCGAACAGACTTCGAGAACGCACCAATAGCATCGGCATCTTGGAATGCACCAAAGTAGACATGGTCACACGAGTGAGGCAGTGAGTAGATGTAGGCGGCAAATCGGAGTCGTCTGTGAGGCCGCTCCCGAAACGTGGAGCGGAGCTGTATTGCTGATCGCTCGAAGCTTGTTCGGTGCCGAGAAGGCTTGTTTGCGCTGTAGCGAAGCTTGGCTGCCATGAAGTGAATAGAAATACAATTGCTGGGCGAACGCAGTCTCGTGGTCGGCAATGTGAAGAAATATTGAATTCGCGAGCGATATCGTCAAATGCTCGGTCCTCTTCAAATCAGGCTTCAGCCGCGAATTTCAAAGCCATGCATCGTAACGCATCCAGGCCAGGACGAGATGGGTCCAGACTGACTAGATCGAATGGTCTGAGAGTACTTGCCTGGCGTGCTGCAGTGAAGAGCGACCTCAAACACCGTCCAAGGAATGCTGCTCAAGGTATGCCCGAGAAGATTCACGGGTAATGGGCATCTTTCTGTGTGAACAAGCCGACGACCGTCTTCTCGGAAGCATCTGGGGTCCGTTCCCGCTTTGAAAGGTGAGCCTCTCGCCTACAGCGCCGACAAAGCGCAAGCCTTGCCTCAAATGGGAAGAACGCACGTTCAGACGACTGCCGCGGAGTGATCATAACGGCTCGAAGTCCGCTGGTGTCGTTGCAGTGCCTGCAGGTCAAGCCCGTCGATATGCAGACCTGCAGTCCAAGTTTTAGAGAAGCCGAAGCAGGCGCCGTTCGAAGCAGTAGTCATACGGCAAGTGGGTGAAATGTCGATCTCGTGGAGTCGGAATGATGGCCCGCTCGAATCTCATCCAGGCTGCGTCTTCTCACTATGTCAATCCTCAACATTGAAGGGCAATCTTCGCCATCCTTACCATTTCAGCATCTCCTCGAAACGAGCCTAACAATTTCCTCGCCTCCCAGAACCCCTTCCCATAATTGACCAAGATCTCCTCACCAGCTTGAATCCCACCTTTCCGCTTCCCAGCCTTGCCAGCCGGCAACACAAAAATGCCCACTCTCCTCTCCCACCTGATCCCATCCGTGCGCTTCGTCGACTTCACCTGGATGAAGCAATCGCGAAACTCGGCATTGGGTCTCTCGGCGATGGAGCGGTAGTCATTGGCATGTCTGGATTCGTTGCCGGCTTTCGTGGCGTCGACGCTGAGGCCGAGTTCGCGGTCGAGGTTGAGATCGTAGTCGCTGTGGGGATCGGTGTCGGACTGGCTGTTGAGGTGGACCTCGCCCAGGTATAGCAGGATGAATTGGTCGGGCTTGAGGTGCTGCGCTGCGAAGAGACCGCGCTGTCCGTTGGCTGGATGACTCTCGGTGCTGATGGTGAGGATCTGGACCAGGGGTGAGATGCGGTGGATGAGGTTCGGAGCGACTTTCAGCCATGTGGAGTCGTCGGACGAGCCACGACCAAGCTTGGGACGCTCTTCAATAGCGGCGGCGGTGTATATGTGGTCCGAGAGGAATGTGACGTCCGCAGGCCAATTCTGAGGCACTTCCTGAGATTCGTCCTCATCATTGATGGTCTTCGGCTTTGCGCTGCTTTCGAGCTGGGATTTGAGCGACATGGCGGAACGCTAGATCTTGAACAGGTGCTCGTCGAAAGCTATTTGTGATATTACCGGCGCTGTGAACATCTCCGTTCGATGCTTTGAGGTGGTTGCGATGAGAAGTGAGCATGAGAAGGTGGCAGAATTTCCTGCCAGGTTCATCGTCAGATGGAGCTAGCAAGAACTCTAACCCTAACCCTAGTGACATTCTCGCGGACTTCACGACGACACCTCCTTCTCCTTCACCAAGCTCAACGTTGATCACTTGCTCGAGCTCCTCGTCTTGTTCGCCAACTGTGCACGACCGAACAGAATCTCATTAGGCCAGCGCTGGACGCATCGCTCTCCTAAGGAAGGCAGAATGGATGCGTAGCCAGCAGAACTTGTATTGCTTTTGGTGTTCAGCTACTATGGAGTTGACTGTGCGAAAGTACACTCCTGTCATTTGAACATCCGCTTCTCGTTGGTAGGCTCGCAGCTTATCTCTTGAGTCTTGACGATCATGTCGCGCGGCCATTGACCGATCGTGTAGGATCCGTGTACGTTCCACTTCCGCTCGCCTCGAAGATGTCTTACCAACAACCAATACCTCTTTCTCCACACCAGGACATCCCCGAAATGACCCGCGGTCGGGACCGGCGAGAGTGAGCGCCAAGAGAAGACCCGAAGGGACCCCAACGTTGAGGCTCAAAAACAGGACCATGCCGGAGTCTCCCCATACTCGGTCCATTCCATACTATCTGATTGAACGCCAAGGAAGACTCCGAATGGACTCCAACGCTGAGGCTCAGAAACAAGACCACGCCGGAGTCTCCCCATACTCGGTCCTATCCAGACTATCTATTGCAACGCCTACTAAGCAGGAACGATCCTCTCGAGTGATCGAGTCTCGCCATGGTGAACGTTCGCCTCCCCGCCGTATCCCCGGAGATCGAGCTGCACTGTATGGTTCAGGTACCCGTGTCGGTCGGTGACGAGAGTGGTGAGAGGTAGAGGGCCTTAACCCTGAAGAGTGGGCAAAACGGTTCTAATGGACCGCCGTTCCGGATGGCGCAAGACCTAGACTGGGAAGTCGTAGCTGATATGCAGGGTGGACGTTCAAAGGCGTGGATCGAGCCTGTGGGTGTCTTTCTTCCATGCGTCTTTATTTCCTCGGCTCGTTGGTCGTAATTCTGTGGTATGGTAGCGAAAAGGCCGTTTCAAGACGTTGTGCGTTGTTATCAAAATGTGGGATATGTTCCGGACGGGCGGGAAGTGCAACGGCTTCCTGCGGTGCCCTTCTCTTGTGAGTTTTGGTCTCAGTCTGCCCGTGGTTAACTCCGTCACAGATAAAGACGCGCTCTTGTTCTCTTGGCGCCTCGCGAAGTGGAAAGTCGTTGTGATGTATAACGAAGAATGAATTGGCACTGTCATCTCAATGCATAGAATAACCAGGCGTGATCAGCCGGTGCCTTCGTGCACCGTCTTTACCGCTGAATTGGTAGTGTAGATCGAGTCTTCGTTCACAACGATGTCCTTGATCGACGACAGCTCGCTGTCCGCATCGAGATATCGGATTGCTGTGCGTAGTGAAAACTTTCGGTGCGGACAATTCCTTTCCAATGACAAGAATGCTCCGATCAACTTGAAGCTCTCGATGTTCGCGCGATGACGGACTGGCGATGTGCGATTTGGACCACGCTCGTCCTGAGTAGACAGATGGATGTCAGTCTGCATGGCAATTCCTTGCGTACAGCCTTTTTCCCGGCAATGGCTCGCGGTGCAGTCCAAAGGTAACCGGCTCGATGAGACACTCGCAAAGATTTTCCGTCAGTATCAGCATTGACGTATTTCGCCATCGGAGTTGAGGCCAGTGTACGCGATGCTTCTCTCGAGCCGCACAATCGCAGTCGGCCCTCATCCCAATACGCACCTCGTCCGGACATCATGCCTTCAGTCGATGTGATCTTGAAAACGCATGACGTAGAAACTCAAAGCCGGTATCCTCATTCGAAGACAGATGCCATCATCTGCACGGCAGTCAGAAGCCGCGATATCGAACGTTGCAGGGCTCAAGATGGCACATTCTTCACTCTTCCACCTTTTTGCAAAACGCCAATTTACCGTCAATCGTACGCATCGCAAGAGAGCGTGCACTCTGAGCGTCCTGACGTAGCCATCCAACGGGTATTCTTTGAGATCGACGATGCGGCTCAAAATCTGCATACAGAAGTCCCAGAAGCCGTTGTACGAACGGGCGCGTGATTGACACTTTTAAATCCAATCACCGTCTTTGCGAAATGGCCTTTTGCATGTCAAATCGCGGAGAAGATGAACTCGAGAGTCCTGACGTCGTTCAGCAACGCGCGTTGAGCGGTATGAACGATGATGGAGGATAGCTGCGTGGCCACAGTACGACGTTGGCGATGAACGGCGTGGAGAGGAAGTTGGCACTTTTATACATGCAGCCCAGCAGGCGTCATCATTCATCGTCCCATCGCGATGGTCTTCGCGGCGGCGGTGTCACTGACGTGGGGTTTTCAGCGCGTGTCTTTCGCGATCGAGGATGTCGCCTTACATCTACGGAAGAGCCGTTGTAAGTCTGGCACCCTCGTTTGAGCTATGGGATGTCGGCTTGCCTGAACTGCTGCAGGGCGCGGTCTTGTAAAGCGACATTACCTTGTACCTGGCGACGGCTTCATCGAGATGGCGAACGGGCGGACGATTGAAAGCTCGCACCTGTGGTTCCTGGCCCGGGGCCTCTGTGTCGAAACGCAGGTGGCATTGGAATGCGGTCGTGGCTCCGGTGTGGTTTCGGTTGGGATCAGCCTTGCCAGTACGGATCCAGATCCACTTACAGATGCAGTGCCTTACAATGCTTCATGCTGCGGCCCAACTGCACGAAGACAACCCAGTCTTTCAAAATGCCTCACAGTGCTCACATCATGGTGTAGCACATGTGTGTCGTGTACTTGTAGCAGCAATCAATGTGAGACGATGCCCGTTACACAACTCACCGCCCTTGAAGCCATATCGACTCCACAGCACGCACGCCTTATACAAATCAGTGCTATAGTGCATGGACGGGCTTCTCGTGTGTGTCACCCTCGTGGACCCACGGATCGTGGTACAACCGGAGGACCGAAGGACCGGGTCTGGGAGCGATGCAGAGAGTTTCAAGAAACGTCGGACGGTACGACTCGTGGAGGGGAAGGCTGCATCACATGCTGCATATGCAATGCGAGGTGGTTGACTGGGACGCGGGAGGGGTAAGCGTACACAATGGCATTGCGGACCTGCGGTGAGTCGTAGAGCTTCGTTGTTGTTGTTGTCGACCATTTGTTCGACCTTGTTCCCTGCGTGTGTTTGAGCACGACAGATCTCACGCGATCGTGATCTCTCAAGTGCCGGTGTTGACTGAACGAGATTGGATGTCTTCAACCTTCGCACGGAAGCTCGCGATGCTGAAGAAGACGGGAAGAAGGATCTTTGATGACGGACATGGTGATGGAGATCGACGGACGGAGCGATAATCCACATCGCGTGGAGTTCGTGTCAAGGCTTTCGGAGTATCGTTTCTCCATTGTTTACCGGCGCGTCTTCCCTGGCGTGATCTGGTCCTTTGCAGAGCCCTCGGCAAAGCTCCACCATCTCATTTCACATTTTGCACTCCCGACAACGGACCAGACTGCCCACACTGCACAGGGAGGACCCTGACCCAACGGTCGGTGGCGAGGCGCGTCAAGCCACCAATGTTCAATAGTGTGGGTTGCAGTCGGCCACGGCGAGCTGCTGTTGGCAGGATCAGATCATGCCAGCCAAAGCGCGCGCTTGTGTCGGAGACGCCGATGGAAGTGAATGTGATGAGAAAGGCATTTGTTGTTGTGATGATCCTGATCATGTCCAATAGAATCAACATCATCCAAGAGTAATACGCGCCGGGCGGCCGCAATCGCGATGAAGCGTGTAAGAAGACGATGAGCATGACGTACGGGATGGTGCACGACATCGCGTGTGCTGGCGGAATCGACGCTCGGCGGGGCGATCTGAGGTCACCTGCAGCATTTATCCTTGGATCGCTGTTGTGGGAAATCCGGATAACGCGTGGGAGACCTGGCAAAGCTTAATCCTTTGCTCAAAGCCACCGACGAGTCTTTTAATGGCTCGTCCGTGTTCTCACTGTGGAACGAACGAGGACCGGAGATGAAAGAGCGTTGTTGCCGTTGACAGTGTGCATAGAGAATGCCGTGAAGAAAGCGTGGGCAAAACGTCAGGTTCATCGGTTTCTACTGTAGAAGAGAAGCCTTCCTTGTGAATTGAACCACAGTTCAAGACCATCAGATAGATTGCAATGACAAGACAGTATACGTACCTCGCAGCTGCGGTCCGAATTGCCGGAGTTTACACAAGGCATGGTGATGTCTTTTGAACGCGGAGGAAGGAAGCGGAACTCCTGATAGCGTCGTCTCAAGAAGACATCCCTTTCGCCAATCACACCACGCAATAGTACAGTCTTCCTTTTCTTCGGGGGTTGCTGTCGACAAGGCAGAGCACGGCTTGCCTCATCTCAAGCGAGGAATCCCGGTGGATGTGCTACACATTGTTCCTTGCAGGAGCAGGGCTTTGTGGTCGAACTACAGTTGGCCAGGTGAGCAGCGCAGTGCTGGCATGTACGCCTCGGCGAGACACGGGTACCGTGAAGAGAGCAGTGCATTGATATCCTCCGATGAATGTATAATCCATTGATCTTTGCTCGAACTGGAATTGTTGGTGCCGAACAGAAAGACATCGACGATTTCAAAGGTACTTCTAGGAAGATGCTAGTCGAAGAGTGTATCGAGATCTGTCAACCCGATCGTCCGCCTCACATTGCTGGCACTTCCATGTCTCATGCTGTTTCGCCAATGCTTCTCACACTGCTCGCCGTTGTCGTCTGAGGGAGAATATAGTCAGTGGAAGCGGGCATTAATGATCATATCGAAGCGCCATACATTAATTAGAGCATCGCAGTGTGCAGCCATCTAGAACTACTCTAGCCGCCGCCGTGGTTCCAAGCAAAAAAACGAGCGATCCCGTTGTCTCATCATTGTCTGTGCTCACGGTTCCGGCGTGTGTGCTCTGTGCTCTTGCCGTTCCTGGCGCTGGTCTGGGTTCGCTTGTGCAAAGCTAACTGCGCGGGGCCGCACCTTCCCTTACCACAGCAACGCTCTCAGCTCAGCAACCGGGACTCTGCCTGTCTCTTAAGGTACTGTAACCGCCGTGACCTGCTCCCAGGACGACGAGACCGACTTGCTGGGAAAGGCCTTGCTTGCTGGCAACGTGGAAACTGACATCGACACCGACACCGACCTTCGACCACGCTCGTCCTTCGTTCCTCCTCCCTTCGTCGACCACCTCTCCTCCCCAACCCGGACGACGACTGCCTTCTGTTCGTTCGGTCCCGACGAGGTCGTCCATTCGCTCCATCCGCCAGCACCACCACCGCGGAGAACACATATCCATTCATTGGAAGAGCCGAGACGAGACGTTCATTCGTTTGTCGTACGCACGCACCGAGACCAAGGTCACCACCGAATCGATACCAACACCGAACCACGACGATCACCACCTCTCTCCACATGCACGGTCATCCACGCTCCTTCCTCCAACGTCAGTCACTACGGCGGTCCTCCTATCGATAGCGTTCGGCACTTCGACAGAGTCAGAGACAGCATCACCCAACCTCAGACATCGATCCGCACAAGACATTGGACAGTCAACAGGAATACCATAACCTACACCATATCACACACCACCCAGCATGGAATACTCATCGCCGTTGGCGGCCATGCACCCGCAGCCATGCGCCATCTGGGCATCTCGAAAGGACGTGCCGGAATCAAGAGCCATGTATCCCAACTTCCAGACATATGGTCCCACCACATTCGACTTCAAGACATTGAGCATGCAGCAAAAGCCGCGTCGACAAGACTACTTCTCGTTGAGACCTATCCGAGGCTCGTCGCCCACGTCCAGTCTCACGGCCGATCTAGACGCCAACTTCCACATCGATAAAAGGTAACCATCCGACCCGCATTCCTCGCTTGTGGCCCATGGTCGAGACCCTTCTTTGGCAGTGCATTTGCTCACCATGATGTTCCAGCCCGCAAGCGCCGACTCCGCGTCGTTCATTGTTCACCCAAGATCTGCTCCGGCCGCGTGAACATGCAGGTGAGTTCTCGTCACGCATGAACCCCTCTTGCACATTCCACATCGAGACTGACAACCGGCAAGTCCAAACCCCTCCCGTCGAGCTCGACACTGCCGGCACTCCTCCCATCATGTCGTCCTCTCCTTATCACGGCGACGCCATGGACATCTCGCCGCTTCCACACAAGGTGCCTCGCTTCGTTGCTCAGGTCACCCTGCCGTCACCCACACCCGAGACAACGCCCGACGATGGGGAAGACAGTCATGAATCCACCCCAGATCTGTTGACGCCCGAGGATCTCTTCGAGCCCACTGCGCAAGCTAACCAATCCACGCAACCACCGAGCTACTTGGCTCTTCCTGAGTAAGTCTTGTTCTACTCGCATCACCCCTCTCCTCCAACTAATGTGTCTCGGCAGACGTCGGATACCAGCCAGGAGACCAACTCTGACCCGCACCAAAGGTCTCTCCACGAGCCACATTCCGCAACGACCCAGCAGTACCGAAACCCAGCTACCACCCTTTCGGTTCGGCAATGTCGCCACAAGCGGTCTCACGTGCTCGTCGACGCCCAGCCTGTTAGAGAGCTTCACCGAATCGCCCGTAGATGACTTGCAGCAGCCATCCGGTATCGGCTCGATGCTCCCTCCTCCCCGTAGGACTTCCCTCAGTGTCGGGAATCGCAGTAATGGCTCGCCTTCTTCGGGACACGTTCGAAAGCCTTCGGCGGAGCGACGGACGGCATTCATGCGCCCTCAGAGGAAGCTGATTCGAAGGAGTTTGAGTATGTTTCAACATCCCGACGATGTGATGAAAGAGGAGCAAGACACCTTTGAGACACTGCCATCTCCTCTCGACTCGGTCATGGACACTGAGCAGGATCAGCCGTCGAAGTACAAACTACCACACTTCATTCCTGAAGGTGAGCCAGAGGGTCTGCCTCGCATCACGCAAGAGACCATGGTCGAGGTGTTGGAGTCCAAGTTCAGCAGCCAATACGACCGCGTTCTTGTCATCGATTGTCGCTTCGAGTATGAGTACAGCGGCGGCCACATTGAAAACGCCGTCAACTTCAACGACAAGCAACAACTCGCACACGAACTCTTCAGCACCGGCGTTCCGGCCAACACCTGCCTCATCTTCCACTGCGAATACTCGGTCCATCGCGCGCCTCTCACCGCAAAATTCATTCGCGGTCATGATCGAACGGTCAACATGGCCAACTACCCTCAACTCACCTACCCAGAGATGTACATTCTCGACGGTGGCTACAGCAAATTCTTCGCCGCACATCGATCAAAATGCTACCCACAAAGTTATGTTGAGATGAACGATCATCGCCACGAACAGGCTTGCGAGATTGGCATGGCAAAGGTCAAACAGAACCGCCAGAAGCTATTCCGTAACCAGACGTTCGCGTTTGGTCAGAGTTCGGACGACACAGAGGACTCGCCTACTGCTAACCCTCGTGCTCTGATGGTTGCTCGTAGCCTTAGCAGCTTCACCGTTGGCCCAAACATTTCCGAAGGAATCGGAGCGTCATTCCAGCGGAGGATGGCGTCGTATTGATCGTGTCCGATGACATAGATCTCAGCGCCATCATGCATCCAACCACCCCATCGAGAACCGAACATACCACGACCGACTCGACCTCTCGTTTGCTTTCTATCTGCTGCATAGCGCTGCGATCTTACGGACCAACAGAACGGCCCTGGCATCGATACATCCACACCAACACAACTTACAGCTTCACCTCTTGTCCTTGATCGACAACTTTGGACATCTGAACAAACCCAAACCTACTACCAACATCGGCATTGAACGCGACCGTCCTGCCCAACAAAGAACACACCATACACTTGCTACTTTCTACTTCCTTTGCCGCGATTCAGCGAGCTTTTTTGCCCTGGCATCGACAAATCCTCGATCCACATCTTCGGGCCCTTGTCACCAACGATTTGTTTTTTTATTGTACTACCACGAACGCTCTCTGCATTTTTGCTGTTGCTCTCTCTTCCTGGATTCCAACGCGCGACTGGCTTGCTTGCTTGCTTCCGTTTTTCCTTTTTGCTTTTGTTAACGAAGTGGTGGTGGAGGAGGATTGTGTGGTTGTACGTTTGAGCGAGCAAGCGCTGCTGAGCTTTGCGTGCACGGAGGATATGGTGGGAAAGGAGAAGAGATCGCCACAAGAGCGACTTTGATACATTGCGGATTGCGCGTCTTGAAATGATGGAGCTTGAGATCTCGGAGAAGATCATCCGTGGGTGTGGAGGAGGAAGAAGGAAGATGGGAAATTGATCGATCGATGGATTGATTTGAAATGCTAGGATGAAGAACAACATGTGTCGCTGTATGAATATCACAAGACGACGATGGAGTACTGTTGAGAGGGAGAAGAGGAAGATTGATTGTCTGATTGATTGATTGATTTTTTCGATTAGCGATTGATACAGGATGATATTGTTGGAAAGAGAACTTTTCATCATTGATGTCTGTCTCTCTCTCTACTTTCTCGTTGTAAGCCATCGTTTGTGAGGAAATAAGACCATGCTTTCGTTCGACACGCGCGCGTTGCTCTTGGGCTGGTCGTCTACTTGTATGTATACGGGCGGTGGTTACGGTATCATTGATGGAAGGCTTGCCGCATCACGCATAATGCTCGCGAGCCCTTCACGAAGCAAGTGAAAGCAGCTGCGACCACTCCGTTCGTTCATGGACGTTGATCAACTGTTATACATACAGATATATATACATGTATATATCTGGCGTTCGCTTGAGGATTTCGTCCTTGAATCGTGGCGTATCCCCTCATGTCACGCACGTTTTTCTCTCGTTCGACATGTCAAGACGTTAAGCCGTTAGTCGGTACCTCCGTGGCTGCTTGGGTCGGCACTGCTTGCACGTCGGTCGTTTGCAGCGGGCGGTATATCGGCTTCTTCGAGTATATTGCCGCATTTGGGCGTTGCTGTTCTTAAGTGATGATGGTGATCTTGGTGGGGTTGGGTGAGATTGTGGAGATGTGGAGATGTGGTCGACGAGTCAGGACGGCGGTGTGGCGCGTGGCTGATCATGAGGGGAGGGGATTTGTGCTCGCGGAACTACATTTGCGAGAACCAATGCAGAGGTGGTGGTATGTGAGGATGATCGTGAGTCTTGCAGCTGTGATGAGTCTGGATTCTACATGTTGGGTGTGACGAGTCAGGGTGGGTCTGTATGTCCCAAAGGGCGTGTTTGGCTTGCTGTCCATTTTGAGCATAAGAGGTCCCGTCGCCGGAGTTGGAGTGGAGGAGGGATTCACCTGCTTTGGTCCGAGAGGCATGATGGGAAGGGAGGAGAAGAATGATTCAATGGCGGAGGAGGGCATATCGTGGTCGAAGAGAGAGTAGTCGTGCTGCTCTTCGAACGGAAGTCTCGGGTAAGTTTGTCCTGCGAGGAAGAGAGAAAAAAAGGGGAGCAGCGACAACACAGAAGTAGAGACGCATAGGAATGAAAAGGAGCCTCGAATGCCACTTAGCTGTTTCTCAGCATTTCGTTCGTAAGTCAAGTCTTTGCAGTCGAGTGTATGCTGTTGACGGAAAGATCAACGTACAGCGGCCGGTCAATCGACGTAGCCGGAGCTAGCTGCTGAACGCATGAGAGGTACTCAGACACCGTCGCACGAGCGGTCGCTCTCACTCATCTCTGCAACGGCGATCCGGCGTCTAATCGTTACGTCCGATGCAGATCGAGACGGACACTCGAGCCCCGTCGGTGTGCACTCCGACAGAGAGACATCTTGTCAGACCCTTGAGACCGGCACGATTCAGATGGTCCCTTCGGGCGATATCAACTGCTCCGTTGTGCGCTCCGAAAGAGGAACGCGGCGGTGAGCACTCCGCTTGAGTGCCACCCGGTACGTAGCGGTGATGTCTGTACTACCTGCCTGAAGCGGCGATATCTCGGTAGATTGTGGAGGTATCACGCCAGGTCATACAGTACTTGGTCGGTTGACAATGCCAAAGGGCTGGGCGGTTGCGTTCGCCGTGCGTCTAGGCCTTCGGTCGGACGTAAACGGCATTGAAGCAGACTCTGAATGTTTCTTGACCTCGAATTCGTGTGCAGGCATGGACAGGACGTCGATGTCATTCGTCACACTGAAGAACCAAGCGGAGCGTTCTTCTAGCTGATCTTGACGCTCGGATAGCTGGAGGTGTCGTCGCTTTTCGTGAGGGTCAGGCTCGATGACTTTCTCGACCACTGGAGAAGTCATCGGTCTTCGGGACCTCTGCCGTGCATGTAGCCACCAAAGGGACCGGAAGACGTACGTCGCTACGGCTCGCGAGACGGAGGTTGCACAGCCGTAAAGAAAGGCAGACAACGACGTGCATGACACATTCCGAACAAGTACCGTCTGCAGTGCGCTGGCAATGCGCGCTCGGCAGTGGTGAATCAGGCAGGTGGGACAGATTTGCTGTTCGCTTGAGGGTCAATGGTTGAGGGCGTGCATCAACGGGCTGTAGGAGTAGAAGCTTTGCCGAACGGTGGTCGGGTGAGGATGCGAGCTCTCTCGGTCGGCGGCTGGAAGTTGGGTGGCTCGTATGCTTGTTGTTGATCGTATCATCCTGCCAGTGCTCGAGCTATCTTGCATGCGGCATTTCTTGCTGTACGATGTTCCACCAAGGTGTTGTGCTTCATTGTGCATCATTGTTCATCAGGCACATTGCTAGAGCAGCTCTCCGGGTCCGGCAGATGGAGATAGAGCTCCGCGATGAGTCGGAGATCCGGACCGCTGCAGGGCGAGGATCGTGATGTTGGTGAGGAGTGGAGTCAGGCCAGGTGCAAACAGGGAAGCAGCATTGGAGTCTGCAGACTGCAGTGTCTTGGATTCATTTGGATGGTGAGAGTGAGAGCAGAATGGCGTCAGACGTTGTCGATTATCACATGCAAGTCGATTCTAATGAGGGAAAAGCTCATCCCCTCCAGTCATGAATGTTCGGTTGAGCTTGCCGCGGGTCGGAACGAAGCCCGGGATGCCAAGGATGAGGGCAATCTTCACATGAAAGTATGCAAGGCACTCTCTTGCATCCTTATCTGTTGGATCCTAAGGTAGTTCCAGGTTTCCGTTGATGGGAGAGTGCGTTGTACTTCTTGCGTCGTCGTCCACTGCCAAAGGGTCGCCCTGCGACATCGAGGCTATACGGATCGTGCTTCTCAAGAACGCAGGACTGGGCCAATTCAGCCACAAGCACCGGCAGGCTGTTTGCACATGTCAGAAGAAACGCCTTGCAAGGTCTTGGCTCATCACATGCGTGGCAGGAAAGTGGGTTGAGGATGTCCCAAGCGCGTGGATGGCTGCATTCGCCCATGCGGTTTGCTTGCCGGCGAGCTCATTCTCCCCGCCAAAGGATACCCAATGCCGCACAACCTGCTCGAGCAAGATTGTGATAGAGCAGGACTTCCAAGCAACATGATTCGAAGGTGATGAATGTGATTGAGTCGTGATCAATTGCGAGCAGAGGAAGACAGTTCAGAGTTCAAACCCCCAGACGAATCCCCTCTGACCGGCGTGGCACGTTGAGAGGGCCGCTAAGCCTGACGCGGGCCGGATACGTCACCCCCCAGCGCCTTTCACATGCAAACCGTTTTCTCTTCTTGCATGTGATGGAGCGATTGTTGCAGGAGAGACACGCAAAGGGAGGTACATTCACTGCAATGGCACTGCCCCCTTATCGCCCTCAACCAAATAATTGCATCGGCCTTGAATTCTGTGTGTCAATCCAACGGGCGCGGGCATTCCAGAGAGTGAGAGACGCCGACTGCCCAGTTTTCTCTTTCTTCCACGATCTTATTGCTGTTTCCTTCTTTCTCACACACTCCCTGCCAAATCAACACACATCCCCCACGCTGACGGCCGATAAGACATCGACATCACACATCTCGCCATATCTCTCGCCCATCACACAGCAGAACAACAGGTACACTACGTCCGTCTCACCCGACTCGCGCTCCATCCCTGCTCCTTCTGAAACCATTCACCTTCACCACTCACCAAGCTCCCGCCACATACACACACCCTCTCTGCACCTCCACCCCTCATTGCCAAACACCACTACCACCTTCACATCCTTCACGCTACACACCCACACACATCCGACTGACTCCATCTCCTCCGCAATCCAGCCTACCGCCACAATGCCTCACGCAACCGAAACCCTCACCAACGGCGACAAGACCTCCTCTTCGTCGCAGTTCATCTCCCGCCTCACCTCCCTTCCCGCCGTCAACGACGGCATCGAGACCTTTAAGTCCAACCCATACGGCAAGAAATCCCTCGAAATCGTCGACGGCGCCTACACCCGCATCGTCGAGCCATACCTCCAGACACCCTACAGCTATGCGAAGCCCTACGTGCAAAAGGCCGATGAACTCGCCGACTCGGGTCTCTCTTGGGGCGAGAAGCAGTTTCCCATCGTGAAGGAGGACACACACACCATCGTCGACACGGCCAAGGGATACATCTTCTTCCCTTACAGCTATCTCTCCAAGACATGGCAGGGTGAGTTGCGTTGAATCCCTCCCTCCTCCCTCAACCAACTAACACCTCAATTCCAACAGACGAGTACTCCAAAACCGCCCAACACCGCGGCGCCGGCCTCTCCACCACCGCCTTCGCCATCATCTCCACCGAACTCCGCATCGCCTCCGACGTCGCCCAGAAGATCGCCGACATTCTCGGTCCCCGCGTCGAGCAGGGGAAACAGAAGACGGCCGACTATGCCAAAGCTATTGGTGACAAAGCGGACACGTACTCTCAAAAGGGACAGGAGAAGCTGAATGAGGTGGCCAAGGAGGGGGAGAAGAAGGCGGGTGAGGTCAAGGGTCAGGCGGAGGAGAAGAGTACGCAGGCGAAGAAGCAGGCCGAGGGAGTGAAGGAGGATGTCAAGGCTAAGGCGCAGAAGTAGAGTGTTGATGCCAGATGGAGAGAGTTGCGTTGTACGAGTCGAGTTGAGAGTGAGAACGGAAAGGAAAGAGCGAAAACACACGAAAGATGGTGGTAGAGCTGTGATACCTGGCGGAATAATAGATCGGTTACGGCATGGTTTTTGACGAGAGAGTCTTTTTCGACTTACATATGTATCTGATCAAAAGACAAGGATACTTGCAATGGATGATGCCAAAATTCCCGGCTTCATTTCCACCTCTATATCAACTATCGTCACTTGTCCATCGTTCATCCTTCATCGTGACCTGGTTGACCTTGAAACAATACTCGTTGAACTTGTGTACCTTATATCTCCGTGCTTGGCTACAGAGAGACAGCTCCAAAGCTTCGACAGGGCAGTGCTGTAAAGGTATCTCAAAGTACTCGATGTCGTCGGGCCACTTGCCATTATTGTCATCACTGTCACTTTCCTGAGGAGGGAGTGCATTCTCGATTGCGTCCGTTGAAAACCCAATAAGAAGTGATATCGCTCTTAACTTGTTCTTACTTTCTCTAAGTAGCTAGTAAAACAGAAAACGAGAAACTTGCCCAAAGCCATGCATGCTCTATAATGAAAGACGTGGGTGTCCAAAAATCTCTCCAATGTTTGATGACGCCCTTGCATTCGCGACTCAATCCTCTTGGTCAGCGGTGATGCTCTCATTGTTGCCCTTCCCATGCCTTCGCGCCGCGCGGCTTGCTCATCGATCGACAGCAGCCGGCTCGTTTTGCCATGGCCATTGCACCCAAGCCACCGTTCTCCTTAAATCTCCCATCATCACTCAATGTGTATTCCCCGCCTCCTTACCTCCTCACCATCAAACTCACTGCCCCTCCCCCACCGCCCCTCCCTTTCCCGTCCAACTCCCCAACTTTTCCCCCGCGTGACTCGCAATCGCTCCCGCCGAGTACGCATCCCCGAACGCGCCCGAACTACTCACGCCTCCCAGCAACAAGCCCAATGTGACCATCGTCCCGATGAAGACGATGATTTTCCTCGCGGCGGGATGTTGCACGCCGTATTCCGCCCATGAACGTTGCAGACCGCCCATGTGTTCGCGGAGCTTTTCTCCGCCGAGTTTGTAGTAGACGAGGCCGCCGAGGGCGATGCTGTAGCCGAAGAATTGGAGGGGGGCGACGGGGTCGCGGAAGATGAGCATGGAGGCGAGGACGAGGAGGATGTCTTTTAGGACTCCCGAGAGGGTCATGACGAGGGAGGAGGTTTTGCCGATCTGGAGAGAGGGGTTAGAAGTGGTGGGTTGATGGGGAGAGGGGGGAGGGATGGCTTACGAGGAACACGACGGACACATTGAGCAAGAACGCAATCATCGCGTTAACGAGAAAGGTAAAGTATCCGACCTTCTCCACATCCGCGAGAGTCATTTTCGGAATCTCAACGAGCAGGGAGACGATTCCGTTCATGATGGCGCAGGCGGGAGCAAAGTAGTACAGCGAGACGAGGGGGTCCATTTTGAATTCCGCCGAAGAGAGCAGGCGCTGCACCATGACGAGGCGGGTGGCTTCGAAGACGATACCGCCGAGTTGGAAGAGGAAGCCGATGAGGACGAAGTTGATTTCGCCGTAGGAGGCGATCATCACGCCGATGACGATGAAGGAGACGTTGCCGAGGGTTTTGAGGTTGACGGGCGCGACGCCGAAGACCCAGGATGCGATGAGGACGGCGACGGGGGTGGTGGCCTGTGTTGATGTGTTAGTATAGATGTTTTTTGGCCATTGGCGCCTCCTCTGCTCATGCGATCTCACCTTGAGCATTTGGATGAATGACACGGAGAGGTAGAGATATGTCAAGTTGCCGCAAATGAGCGACAGCGAGAACATCAATCCAATCGGCACGATTGCTCGCAAGTATATCTTCCCCGTCATGGGCACTTTTTTCCTCGAATCCAGGACGGTGGTGAAGCGCGCGAGGAGTTGGGTCATCAGCGTCGCGAACGCGAGATGCCAGGTCGTGAGCACGATGGGGAAGCGGAAACCGGCCGTGTCGAGGATCCATTTGTTGAAGATGATGACGCTCGAGGAGAGGGAGATCCAGGTCGCGATGTAGACGGCGGGATGGAGGCCGCCGGAGGAGGAGGAGGGTTCGCTGGATTTCTCGGCGGAGGGGTTGACGGTGGGGAGGACGGGAGCATCTTCGCGATCGGCTTGTTCGCCGGATTGTCGTTCTTTTTCGGACATGATGACGATGTGGTGTGTGAGGGTGAGAGGGGAGGAAGATGTGTTGGAAGAAGAAGACGGTGATGGATGATGTAGGCGCGCGAAGGATGGAAAGCTTGAGGGAGACGGGACTTTTTGGCGGGAGGGCGTTGGTCAGGGTTCAGTCTAGAACGAATGGCGGTTTCGACGTTGATCTCCTTGGTGGGTCGTGGCGGTCTTCCTCCTGTGACCGGACGACGATGCCTGAGAGGCGGTAAATGAAGTGAATGCAATGCCGCTGTCAACGCAGGAGCATTTGGTGTTGATATGAGCATGAACGAGCTATTGTATTTCCTTGTCGCGAAGGTTGAGCGGGACCCCTTGCACCCATTCTCCGGCGCGCCTTTGGAGATAAGCATTGCAAAATAGCACTAAGGTATAGCCTTACACGCGTTGCACTTTCTTTCACACGGGAGATCTTTCAAGTATTGTTTCATGTTCTTGCGCCACAATGTCAAGACATAGCATGTTCGAACGCTGCTGTGCTTGATCGCTGTGGAAATGTTTGCTTGCTGTACGACGGTCGACCGCCGCTGAGATGAGTGCATGTGCCCATCTTTACAAATTCATGGTGGCACAATCTCAACCCAATCGTAGTACCTTGCACAATAGGGACAAGGGGATAAATGGAGATCAACGAGAGCGGAGAGGCCACGCAACGAACGAGCCTCTCCTATGAATGATAGCGAGCCCCTGAGAGCATTGATCAATGACCACGACCGAACGATATGGCCTCGTTGACGGCACGTTTACACGCCAACCAAGTCGTGAATCAATGCATCCCGTCTTTGTCCGTGTCGAGTGTCGAGTTACCGAGTAGTCGTAGATGGTGGCACTTGCGCGAGCTGATCACCGACTTGAGTTTGGGTTTCGGGGATTCGGCGACGGCAATTGGCCAGACGCCAGGATGTTTCAGCGGGCGGCTGAATCGAGGGGCGGCGGGATGTGCCTCTGGGCCCTGTCGGAGAAAGTGGCGGACTAAGAATTTCAAGGTTGATAGGGAGTCGACGTTCAACGTGAAGAAGACAGACCTCTCTCTCAAGCCATCATAGACAAGACGGTCAATCTCCTTGTCTTCTTCTCTACCTCCACATCCTCCTCCCATACCACACCGCTCCTACCACCCACACCACCGCAATCATGGCTGCATCTGGACACAAGAGACAGCTCACCAAGGCTACCGGCGAGGAAATGTTTGTGCCGCCTACTCTCCAACACTCTTCGGAACAGCCATTGACTTTGTTGACCACAGCGACGTTGATGTTCTCGTCATTGGTGCCGGTCCTACCGGTCTGGGTGCTGCAAAGCGTCTGAACCAGATCGTATGCATTCGCCTCTTCGTCGGCCACGAGCTCGAGATTCTGACTCCACTCCCAGGACGGCCCATCATGGTTGATTGTCGACAACAACGAGGTGCCCGGCGGTCTGGCTTCCACTGATATCACACCTGAAGGCTTCGTATGTTCAACACCTATCTTCAGCACTGCTCTCCCTCACACTGACCTCTCTCCTCCCAGCTCTACGATGTCGGCGGCCACGTTATCTTCTCCCACTACAAATACTTCGACGACTGCATCGATGAGGCGCTCCCCAACGAATCCGATTGGTACACCCACCAGCGCATCTCCTACGTCCGCTACAAGGGTCTCTGGGTCCCATACCCTTTCCAGAACAACATCTCCATGCTTCCCAAGGAGGACCAGGTCAAGTGCTTGGAAGGTCTGATCGATGCGTCGCTCGAAGCAAGAGTTGCAAGGGACAAGCCAAAGGACTTTGACGAGTGGATTCTTCGCAGTCTTGGTGAGGGAATCGCGGACATCTTCATGAGGCCGTACAACTACAAGGTCTGGGCTGTGCCAACCACAAAGGTGAGTTTTGAAAAGAGTAGACGATGGGAGTCAAGAGCTGGCGAGAGCATGAGCACCGCAAGAGGACAACAGCGGAGGCAGAATCATGCTGACAAGGATATCTAGATGCAATGTGCATGGCTCGGTGAGCGTGTCGCCGCACCAAACCTCAAGATGATCACCACCAACGTGGTCCTCAACAAGATCGCTGGTAACTGGGGCCCGAACGCAACCTTCAAGTTCCCTGCCGAGGGAGGCACCGGAAACATCTGGATCAAGGTCGCCGAGACCCTGCCCAAGGAGAAGACTCGCTTCGGACAGCACGGTGCGGTTCAGCTCGTCGACGCCGACAACAAGCGTGTCCTTCTCGGCGACGGAACCACCGTCAACTACGAGAAGCTCGTTTCCACCATGTCTGTCGACCACCTTTGCGACACAATGCGCGGCCACGACGATCTCAAGGACCTCACAAAGGGCCTCTTCTACTCCACCACTCACGTCATTGGTGTGGGTATTCGCGGTGAGCGTCCCGAACGCATTGGCGACAAGTGCTGGTTGTACTTCCCCGAGGACAACTGCCCATTCTACCGCGCCACCATCTTCTCCAACTACTCGCCCAAGAACCAACCTGAGGCTTCCAAGAAGCTTGCCACCATGCAACTCGCGGACGGCTCCAAGCCCGAGTCCACCGAGCCAAAGGAGGGTCCTTACTGGTCCATCATGCTCGAGGTTTCCGAGTCCAGCATGAAACCCGTCAACGGCGAGACCATCCTCCCAGACAACATTGCCGGTCTGGTCGCCACCGAGATGCTCAAGCCGACGGATGAGATCGTCTCCGTCTACCACCGCCGTTTCGACCACGGGTACCCCACGCCATCGCTCGAGCGTGAGGGTGTCCTCACCCAGCTCCTGCCCAAGCTGAAGGATCTCGACATCTACTCTCGCGGTCGCTTCGGTAGCTGGAGGTACGAGGTCGGCAACCAGGACCACTCATTCATGTTGGGTGTCGAGGCTGCTGACAGCATTGTCAACGGTGCGGCTGAGTTGACGCTCAACTACCCCGACTTTGTCAACTCGAGGAAGAACGATGAGAGGCGGTTGACGGACGGTGCGCAGGCGTTCAGCAAGAAGAAGCAGAACGGTGTGCCAACCAGGCCCAAAGCTTAGACGCGAGGATGCTGCTTGAAAAGGTTGATGCTCAGCATAGGATGGAGTAAAAGGCGCGCATATATACCATAGATTGAATTCGCAAATGTGTTGTTTGTGACCAGCTGTATTGAAGTGCTCACAGTATTTGCGCCGTCGCTTGATGTGCTGGCAGAGTTAGATTGCGGTCGCTCCCGCATGACTAAGCTTGTGTCGAAGTCGCTCCAGAACTTTTTTCTACATTCGATGCAAAACCAAACAAATAAATGTCAAATCTCTGCGACCGCACAAAATCATCCAACATGCCTGGAACCAAACGACCGTTCCAAGCGGACTTGGACTCAGCCAACGGCCCAGACGGAGATGCCGTCCACCCTTCCCGCAAACGAAAAGTCAGTGAAGCCGACGCCGAACTCTCAGAAATCTTCAATGGTCTTCGTGATGAGCTGCCAACGGTCCGCACAGAAGCGACACTGAATCTCATGCGGAAACTAGCCGTCAAAACACCGGAGCAGACGCAAAAGATCAACAATGCCATCACGAGACTCATCAAAGGCGTCTGCAGCAGTTCGAAAGGTGCACGGTTGGGATTCTCACTCGCGTTATCGGAAGTCCTCCGACTAGCAAGGAAGGGGGAAGCGAAAGTCAGCGTGGGACAGATGGTGGAGAAAGTCGAAGCATTGACGCGACCGAGCGAGAGGGATGGCAAAGTCAGCGGGGAGGAGAAGAGGAATTATGCCATTGGACGGCGGTTCGCGTTTCAAGCGATTTTGCAGAGCGGTGCGTTATCGGAAAAGACAACCGAGGATGAGGAGGCGAGGGTCGTGTTTGATGCCGTGGCGGAGTTGGCCGCGGAGAAGGATTGGTTGAGGAGTGAGTGTGGACTGATGTTGCACGAGTGGTTGAAGGCGCCGGGTGGAGAGGTCAAGGGGGAGGTTTTGAAGGCTTTGGTGGAGGCTTGGGCGGCGAAGGGGCTGGTGAAGACGCCGGAGGGGGTTGCGTTGTGGTTGACGATTCGGACGGGGTTCGAGGGGTTTAAGTTGCCAAAGGGGCATTGGCACCATGGTAATCCGTTGTCTTCGCAGGAGAGGGCGATGTTGACGAAGGTGTTGCTTAAGACGGCGGACGATTCGACGGAGGCTGTGGCGGATGGTGCGGCGAAGAAGAAGTCTGCTGGGACGAGGGATTCGATTCCGAGTTTTGCTTGGAGTGTGGTGCTTTCTCATCTGTACGAGCAGAACAATGGGAAGGAGTTTGCGCAGTTTTGGGAAGACTGTGTGGCGAAAGCGATGTTTTCAGCCTCGTCAAAACCGGAGAGGAAGTTTCTCGGCTTGCAGATCTTCACTAAAGCGCTGGCGAGTGCTCCGGCGGAACTGCTGGGCAAAGTCACGCATGCGAACATCATTCGGTGCATTCTGGATCAACGTGTCAAGCCGGATCGATATCTATTCGAAGCCGCAAAGCCTCCGTTGAATCAAATGGCGAGTCGGGCGAAGAGTGATCCTGCTGCTGGTGCGGAGATTGTGCGTCAAGTGCTGACTGTGCTGCCTGCTGGACCGCTGGACAAGTTGACGAAAGCGACCGTCGACTCGATGTTGGCTGTGGCGGCTCCGCTTGAGCCGCTGGTACAGACATTTCACGATCTTTGCTTACGGCCGGGTGTGTCTGATTCGAGCGAAGCTGAGAAGAAACGACGAATGCTGGCGGACTTCATGCTGGAAATGGTGCGGACTCGGAGGAATGATGAGAGTAAGAAGTGGTTGAAGCCTCTTCTGAAGCACCTCGCCGAGCTCGCGTATGCGGAGGTTGAGGGTGATGTGTCGCCCAAATTGACGGAAGCGAGTCGTGGTGTTTTCCGCGAGAAGCTGATGCTAGCACTTGGACATCTCATGGACCTCCCGCTCGAACAAGCCGTGGCACATACCTCAATCGTGGTGGACAAGCTCCACTCTGCTCGCAAGTCGCTTGTGAACGAACTGGACAAGGACGCAACTTCAGCCGTCAAATCCGCTCGCGCACAGATCGCCAGTGCGGAGGCCAAGAAGAGCGGCGACGACGACAGCGCAATCAAAGTCAACCTCGCATTCCGTCTTCTGCTCGGTCTTGGTATTCTGCAAGTCTACAAACAAGAGCCAGAGAGCGTGAGCGTTCTGCAAGACATCGTCACTTGCTATAGCAGTCCACAAGATGACGGCGATGCTTCGACCATGTTGGTCGAGTTGCTGCTCAGCTTTGTGTCCAAGCAGTCATCGCTGTTTCGTAAGCTTGCGGAACAGGTCTTTGCTGCGTTTGCGCCGGATGTCACTGCTGAGGCGTTGCAGAGTATGATTGACATCTTGTCGCAGAAGGAGAGTTTGGCTGGGCAGCAGGAATTGTTCAAGCAGGGCGATGAAAAAGACGAAGAAGAGGAGGAGGAAGACAACGACGACGAAGCCTCCGACGTCGAGATGGAAGATGTAGAAGACGCATCCGACGTCGAGATCGTCAATGGAGTCGTCGCCGGCGCAGACAACTCCGACTCCAACAGCGCCTCCGACTCTGCCAGCGACACCTCCTCTCCTCCCTCCAACGAAGACGAAGAAGCCGCCTTTGACCGCAAACTCGCCGCTGCTCTCGGCACCGCCGGAGCTGCCTCTGACGCCGCCTCCGACTCCGACGGCTCCGACATGGACGACGACCAAATGATGGCTCTCGAACCGCACCTCACCACCATTTTCGCCGAACGCAAAAAGGGTTCGCACACCAAACAGGACAACAAAGACGCCAAAGCGAATATTGTCAATTTCAAAAACCGCGTGTTGGATCTGTTGGGTGTTTATGTCAAGAGTCAGTATGCGAGTCCGTTGGTTTTGGATCTGTTGCATCCGCTTGTTACGTTGACGAGGACGACGGGGAGCCAGCCGACGGCGAAGAAGGCTTGTGATCTTTTGGTGGCGTTGTTTAATGCTTGTAAGGAGCATAAGTCTTACCCTGAGGCTCCTGCTATGCTGTCTACATCCACATCGGACTCCGAGGACGACGAGAACGGCGCAGAGCAGGAAGAAGGCTCCGACGACGAAGACACCGTCGAAGCATCCCCCCTCTACCTCATCCTCATGGCCGTCCACGCGGAAATGATGCACGGCGGCTCGAAAGTGCACGCGACGGCGTGTAGTCGGACGTCGCAATTTCTGGCGAAGATTTTGATTCATCAGGATCCAGAACATTGGACGAGGGTGAATGCGATGTATGGGGAGTTGCAGGCGAGGTGGAGGGTGGATGGGGGGAGTAAGGTGCAGGGGAGTGTGTTTAATGATTGGCATAGTTTTTCGATGCAGAGGGGTGGGGTTTGAGCGGCATCACCTACATTGGGGTTTTCACGACCAAGCACAGGCGTCCTCCGAACGTACAGGCGATTTGGAGAGCCACAGAGCCTAGTCGCCTGTCGCAAGGGCATAGCGATCGCGGAGCACCAAAGACTTCGCCATTCAGCACAACGATCCTCCGACATTACATTCAACCTTGCGAGCATCAACACAACTCAAAACCATCACTTCCTCGCCTTCCACCGCACCACTTTCTCCGCCCTGAACCTCGACCCAATCACCAACAACGCAAACGCCTCCGTCCACAAATGATCCAACCGCGCATCCTCCCCCGGCAGCACTTTATTCGGCACCAGCTCGCCCGCCAAATCCCCACTCCCACCAATCTTCAAAATCTCCGTCAGGAAATGCGACACCACCACTCGCGCTGCCACACTCCCGTTGTTCACGTACTGCTGATACACCTCGTTGAGCACGGACGCCATTTCGGCGAACAGGAGGTCGCGGGTGATGCGGCAGAGTGGCGTTTTGGGATACCAGGGGCAGTCGTCTGCACGGAGGTAGGTGGGTGTCCATTCGTCGGCGTAGGTGCGGAGGAGGGGTTTGGGAGTTGTGGAGACTGATTTCCAGGTGTCGATGAGGAAGTTGTGCGAGAGTGTTAATTTATGGAGGGGGAGAGATAACAATGCGGAGGGATACATTTCCCACTTGCCGGTTGCACCGTAATTACCCTTCAGCAGCTGTGCCCATTCCCACGCTTGAATATCCTGCCTCGATACCATATACGGCGGTTCCAATCTCTTTCTCCTGATCCACTCGTCCTTCGCCATCTCTCCCGGCTGCTCCTCGTCCTCCAACACCTCTGCCGCCTGCTCCTCTTCTTCTTCCGTCCGAACATATTTCCTCTCCACCGAATACCTCCCAATCCCCTCCGAAATAACATGACTCCCCCACGCCATCCCAAACGCTTCAAGACATCTCATCGGACTCCCCACATGCTGTCTCCACTCCCCATGCCCCGCTCGTTTCGGACACATCATAAACGGCTCCAAGTCAATGTTCAACGACTTCAACCTCTTCCCATTTAACAAAATCCACAATACCTCTGCATTCACCACCCTCACCCCTCCACAGCACTTCTTCTCCCTCTCTAACCTGGCACGCTCAATTGCTGCCGGCCACCTCGCTCGTCCGTCGAGATCTTCCCGCACTGTTCGAGGCGGGCGGTAGATTAGTTCTTGAACCCAGATCGACTCTTCGACTTTTCGCTCGAGGACTCGTAGGCCGGTTAACTTCTCCATTACTCCTCTCCCCGCGGGACTCAATAACATGACTTCCACTTCACTCGAGGTCAGGGTGAGAGTGTTGAGCGCGTACAGGCTTTCCACCGCGAGGGGGTAGAGCGCCTGGCAGGTTCGCGCGACGGATAAGTTCGGCATGCGGCTGGGTAGGTAGAGGTGTGGAAGTCCCGGGTCGGCGGCCCAGGATTCCAGCCGATTGCAGAGTCTCAGACAGTGGGAATACCATGGCTTTTTGAGCGAGGTGCGGAGACGAGAGGGCCAGGGTCCTTTCGTGGAGGAACGGACGGAAGGGTTAGGGACGAGGGGCACGCAGGTGCATTTGAGGTGAGGGTGAGGGGTGGCGAGCTGCGTGGTCGGGGTTTCGGCGGCGATGACGAGGTGGAGGATGATGAGGAGGATTTCGTTGGGGAGGGAGAGGAGAGGGGAGCGTTGGGGAAACGGGGATCGTTGTGGTAGATCCTGGGAGCAGGGTGTCCAGCGGCGGGAGGGGTGGTGGTTGGGGACGGGGACGGCTGTGGGACGGGGCATGTTGCGGGATCATGTGGGCATTGGGCTGAGAAGGAGGGAGGAGGTGGTGGTAAGTCTGTCCTCGCGGATGACGGTGGGGTTGTTGTCATGCCACTCGAGATGTTTGATGTTAAGAGAAGATGAGGTCAAAGTGTACAATTCGGTACACACTGTGATCTCTTATGCTTTCGAATTTGCTGCGTGTGCTGTGTAAGCTGTAGTTACTGAATGGTTTCTCAGATCTGTCGTAGCTGACGCTCATATGACCCAATGGGTAGCATTGCTGCTATTGATAGCCTAGCCTCCTGCTGGATCCGTGGTCTTCTCAAGCTTCAGCTTCTTCGGATTCTCCGGTCGACCAATGGAACGCACCCTAATCGAAGCGTCATTTGTTCTCCTACCTGATGATGGAAAGCAAGATAGTCCCATAATAGATCGATCGGTGATGTTGGGTTCAGACTTTTGCATCTTGTGAGGCTACGATGGTAGGCTGGGTTGAAATTGAGAAAGTCAACACGGCATAAACCCGAGCTCCAATGCGATAGGGACGATTGAAGACTCAATCTTCACTACCGTCGAGCGAGAACGCTCATGGAGGTTTTGGATAATCAGACGTTTCCTGACCACCTCGAACGCTACGCTAACAGCCTTCAAGCTTGTGGTATTCATCGTGAGGCACTGCAGCAGTATCAATTCTCGCCTTCCAGTCTACTCATCGTACTCAACAGTCAACGACGTCGGGAACGGCGACTCCCTCGCATTGTCGTCCAGGTAATGCGTCAATACCACACCCGCAATGACGCGCTTCGTCGTAGTAAACATTCCATTCTTTCCAGGAGCAGCACGCACGTTCTTCAACTTGAAGATCTCCCTCAACGTAGCCGCCAAAGCAGGGAGAACCAGTTTCGAGCCCAAGTCCGCGTGTAATCCGCTACGTAGCATAAAGTAGCTTTCTCTTGGACGAGTTGGATCGATCAACTCCGGGTTGGGAAAGGCAGATGCGTCTTTCGAGGAGCTGGAGGTGGCGATCAGGACAGTCTGATCTCTCTTGATGCGAACAGATCCGTTCGCGCCGTCTTCGACAGTGACATCTTTGGTCGCGACTCGTGGAAGACCAGGAACGACACCGGCGTGACGCATGCCTTCCAGGACGTATCCTTGTAGCTGAGACTCCGAAGCAGCGTCGTTTTGATGCGCGAGCTGCACGATACGCTCTCTGTGTTGAGCATTGTCCGGACTAAGATAGAAAGCCATCAGGAGTGAAGCTTGCTGAGTCACAATACCGGCGACCGGAGCACCCATGCCGATGCAGTCGGTGACCAGGTCCCTCATTGGAAGCTTGGAGTCGTTTAAGGCGTGGTAGAGACGATCGGCTTCTGGGCCGACCTCGTACGCAGAACCCTTAGCGAGCCTATCGACTATGGTTTCCTTGAATCCCTGTTGAGTCTTGAGGTGCGTTTCGAAAATGTTTCGCAAGACGGGTTCGGCCTTTTGGTATCCGTCCCGGAGCTTCCACTCGTTGATAGGAAGGATGTTGAAGTTTTGGTAGAGGAAAATGACCATGTACATGTCGAACAGCTGAGGGAGAGACAGCAGACCCTTGGGAGTCCTGGCAGTTTTCAGAGGGATGGCGAAGTGCTCCGCTAACCACATGATCGGAGCAACGTTGGTCACGTCGCGCACGATATCGACGGATCGCTTCGAGCCGGCGTACTTGAGAGAGCTGTCCTTGATGAGTCTGGCCACGGTCTCGCTGAAGTACTTGGTGATCTTTCCATCGAAACCGTCCGTGAAGAACACCTTGGGCAAGAAGTTGGTCTTGTCCATTGAAAATGCTGGGCGAAACGTCTGCTCGTCTTCGAAGACCTGCTTGCATCCGGCTTGGGTATGGACAGCGACGATGCCGCCATCGCTTCGATTGCGCTTCAGATCATACTGGTCAATTGCTTTGTTGCCCTTCAAAATCCCAGCGACTGCCTTTGGAGTGTAGAAGGGTAGCAAAGCGTACGGAGAAGTGCCCTTGTACGCACCAGGGAGGCCAGTGAAGAGAAGGTGTGGGAGCATACCGCCGTACGAGCCTCCAGGTAGACTGCCCAGTGTTGCAAAACCCCAGTTGGTCAAAGTGTTGCTGTTGAAGTCGTAGCTGAGGAAGCGATCGCCTCGGACAAGGGCGACGGCGTCGTCCAAGATTCCACGCCCTGTCGTTTGACCCGGACAGACTCCACTGCCAGGCATGGCTGGTTTCGTGCACTCTGCCATCAGGCCTGGATACAGCTCCAGATTGTCGATATGACCATACAATAGCTCAGCAGCACGTGCGGTCTTCTTGTCGGGATTCCAGTCCTCGAAGGATTCATACGCTTTCAAGTTGAGATACTTGCGAAATCTGGAGACGGTGTCAGTACGAAGGCGGTCCTTCTGGACTAGCACACTCACTCGTTCATTGTGCAGACTTTGAAGTGGTTGCGAGCCTGCAGTTGACCCATCAAGTCGACCACCTTCAAGCTGGCCGGCGTTCCATGAGCACCGAAAGCATGCGCAGGCTCATCGACGCAGTTCTTCAAGATCTCACCCAGATCGTTGTCGCTGAATCGTCCATCGGCTCCGCGCTTGATGCCGCCAAACGTCCACAGACGAGGCTCAGTGCTCATGAGTTTGTGTCCTTGCGTCTTTACCACCTTTTTGAAAGTTTCTGCCGTGACGTCGTCGATGTGCCCGATCTCGGGAGCGGATTCACGTATGATGTCTTCCATCCATTGCGCATCGGCAGCGCTCAGAGCCGCATGCCAGTGATAAAGTACGGCGAACTCAGTCGAAACCACATTGCCTGTACCCCTTTCGACACGAGATCCTCCTTTCTTGATCTCGGCTCCAAGGTCCAGCGACCACTCGGAATTGGCTCGAGGAGTGTTGAGAATGGCGGCGACGTAGTCCTTGAGGACCACGGTTGCGAAGAAGCCGACGTTGATGTTGCGAGAGAGCTGAAAGATGTCGTTGTCTTGCCTGTTATTATGATCAGTGCTCAGATCATGCTGATCATCGTCTTCAAGTCTACTCACCATGCCTGCTGTTCCTTATCGAGGCTGTCCCAAGGCTTGTACTTCCCATCCTCGTTGATGGTATACAGAGACTGTGCAATCTCATTGTGGTTCCTCGAGAACATGATCAATACCGCGACCACGCCCGGAGGCATCATCATGATCCTCTCCGAAGCGATGGAATCAGGATGTATGGTGCCGTTGTTGTATGTCCGCACTCTCTTTTGCTCCACCTCAGTGTTTCCATATAGCGTGCTGAGATCGACATAGCTGGAAGTCTCGTTGATCCAATGATGCTCGCGAGAGGTCTGGAAGCACTCGTGAATGACGATGGTTGCAAAGCTGAAGAAGAGACGGTTCAAGCCGGAGGGATGTTCGCGGAAAGCTCCATCTCGCTTCAGCAATTGCTCGAAGACAAGCTCGACGTCTGGAAGATTGGGTCCCTTTGGCTTCACAGGTGGCACGCTCCGGGAGTATGGTGTCCCGGCCTTGCCCATTTCTGGCTGCCAGGGATTATTGCCGCCGCCATCGTGTCGTCGATAGCGCGATTCTGGACCCGCGAGTGTAGCAGCTGGATGAGGCAAATCGTTCCACAGCATGCCGATGAAGCCGTTCGAGACCGTGGAGCCAAGACCACTGTTCGAAGGAAGTGATTGAAGCATAGATACGCCATTCTCGAGGAGGAGCTGCTTGTCGTCTAGTGGTTCACCGCCTGCCATGTCGACGAGTGCGCCGCCGAGCATCTTGACATTCTTCACGCCAATGGACGACAGGTCAGACATTAGCGATGTCTTTTCTCCATTGACTCCATTGGTTTCTTCTCCCGACCTTCGATCCGGGGCGGTGGACGGCTTGCGTCGAATCGAGCCTAGAAGGCTCTTGAGCTGACCGACTGCCATGTTGCAAAGTCTTGCCCAAATGCTGGTATACTCAACAGATGAAAGAGAGTGATGAAGCAAGAGAAGTAACGAGCAAAGCTTGCGGGTTGCTACTCACGCATGGGTAGCCGCCAAGTACGAGCACGAAGTGCGTTGAGCCCTCCGGAGCTTCACGGCACGAGTGGTCTGAGCACATCTGCGCATATCTGCAACATTGGAACGTAATGAGCAAGCCATGATTGGACGGCAGAGCTGAGTACATCTCCGTCAGGACTGACGATCGCTCAGCGCGTTGGCGAGCAGTGGTATGCAGGTTGCATGGTGCGAGCGCAAACGCAGCTGGCGCGAGACAATGTGTGGGTCGAGACCCGTTCGAGGCATTGCGCAGCTCGGGGAGAGGGTCCTTCCGAGTCGTGACAGCGAATAGCACGTCTGAACGAAAGGACGTAGCTATCATCGTTCGATCAGCTGAGGGGAAACGGCGTGGAGCTGGAAGACACTTTCGATGAACCTCATGTGCGAGAGGTGGTCGTGCGTTAATGCTACTGCAAAGCACTGCAAGCTCTGCAGTAGTTGTTCGTGGGAGTTGTGGTAGGAGTGCTGCAGCTGAGGTCGATAGTTACCTGTCCAACCCACCTAGTCTCGCACTAGCGCACGACTGGAAAGTCTACTTACCTCCGCGCCAATCGCCAGATGTGGTGGTGGACTTCTGCGTAGTGCAATGTCCGGATTGGTGGAGATCGACAGTGCGGCGAAGGACCGACGGGCGAAACGGCGCGAAGCAGATTGTCTTTCTGGCCAGGTCTTAGAGCGTGTTGCATGTAGCGGCGATCGGTTGCATGGTCAATGTGGTACCTCCAATGCAGTGTGTGCATCGCCGTGATTTGCAGGAACCACGTCACCAGCTCGTGGAGCTCACTGTTCTTGTTCGTGAGGTTGGTGTTGCCACTTCCAGCATGTGCCGTGCGACCTAGTCCCAGCTTCACAGCAGAAGCAAGTGCGACAGCCAAAGCTTTCGATATGGCAGGGCCAGCAACAGCGTCGACCACGAGTCCAGTAGCTTCGGACACAATGCCTGAGCGTCTGCCCAAGCACATCCGTGCTGTCAACGATTCGAAGACGTACAAGGTTCAAGAGCGAACATTGATCATCTGTCTGGACGGCACCGGCGATAAATTCGATGCAGACAACAGCAACATCGTCCATCTGGTCGGCTGCTTGAAGAAGGACGACCCAACTCAAGTAACTTACTACCAGACTGGCATTGGCACGTACGATGGCGGAGGCTTGAGTAATGGTCTCAATGCCTCTCTGGACATGGCCGTCGGTAGCGGTCTTGGAGTGCATATCCGGGATGCGTACAAGTTCCTCATGCAAGCCTACAGCGAAGGCGATAAGATCTGTCTCTTCGGCTTCAGTAGAGGGGCCTACACGGCGAGATGTCTCGCAGGTCAGTAGTTCATGCCAGTATAACTTGACAGACACTCACACAGGAACATGACAGGCATGATCCACAAAGTCGGTCTCCTCCCAGCCCATAATGTCGCCCAGGTAGAATTTGCATATCAATTCTACAAGGACGACTCCGCCGAGGGATGGAAGATGTCGCGCGATTTCAAGCGCACATTCTGCATCGAGGTCAACGTCCACTTCATTGGCGTGTTCGATTCTGTCGCCAGCGTGGGATTCATCCCGAGGAAGCTTCCGCTCAGCGCAACTCCCACCAACAAGCCTCTTTATTTCCGGCACGCCATGGGTCTGGACGAGCGAAGAGCGAAGTTCAAGGTCTCTCGATACCAGTTTCGGGAAAGTGTCGAGTCACGACAGCCTGGAGGCGAAGACAAGTGGAAGGTCGCCGCCCTGCATGAGCAGTCTGTCAAGCAGTCGGGCGCCAATCCAGGAGCTGACTCCAACGGAACTCCTGCCAATGATTCGACACATCTCGGAAAACGGCATCAGCCTGTGACGGCACAGACTGACAGTCTGGAGGTATGGTTTGCAGGCTGTCATGCTGATGTTGGAGGAGGTGCGGTCAAGAATGAGGTCCGCCACAAGCTATCGCAGATACCGCTTCGATGGATGATTCGGCAATGCTTTGAATGCGACACCGGAATCATCTTCAACACCCATCGGCTCGCGGAGGAGGGATTGGATGTCCACACATTGTGGTAAGCCGATAATTCGTCCCCCCCAAAAGCTATTGACGCACTTGCTGACCATGCCGCTGTCCGTTCTCAGGCCTCGATATGTTGCTTTGGGACGACCGACCGCACCGCCTCCGAAGCACCTCATGGAGAAGTACGAGGCCGGCGAGCTCGGGCCGATCAGTAGACGGACCACGGCATTGGAGGAAGTGGGCGAAGATGACAACGACAACCGAAATGGAGGCTCGCTCCAGTTGAGAATTTGGGAAGACGACGAGAAGCAAGTCCTCACAAAGCATTATACGCCGGAGCAGACGGAGGACTTCTTTGATGCCATATCGCCCTTAAACGACCAGCTGAAGGATGCTAAGGGATGGTGGGTGCTTGAACTGTGGCCGATAAAGGTGAGGGTGCAACCAGAAGGATCCGAACAGTGGGTGAAGAAGGTACGGATGAATCTCGGTCGACATCGTCCTGCGCAAGAGCTGTCACCCAATCTGCACTGGACGGTACAGCAGAGGATGAAGGAGAAAGGATACCAGGTGAAGACGCGAACCAGCAAGAACGCGAAGTGGAGGATCGTGGTGTGAGTGATGGCTGAGGTATGTCGGGTCCATATTCTGGCATATCGATTCTGAGAGGCTCTACCTTGTGGGCAATGGCGCGAAGGCACATGACAAACGTACTAGACGCGGTAGACGAGATGGAAGTGAATGAATGAATGTCGTTGTCGTTATGATGGAAGGGAAGGGAAAGGACAGGGCAGGTGACGCGTTTTCAGGTACAGGCGGGGGAAGCTCCATCAAACACATGGAACTTGCGCCAGGATCTTTGGGACAGCTACAACTTTTTGTTCATCCTCCGTCCTATTTCCTCCGTTCTTCAACATCCTCTTCCAAGCACAATCGTCCTCACCGCCAACATGGCCTCCTGCCCGCACGTATCCTCCGCGGCTCTTCAACCTCCACGCCCCTCGCAGTCCGTCTATCGAGAAGACTGCACTCTGTGCTTCGATGGCGCCGATGATCCGGCTGGCCTAGACGTCTGTTTGCATTGCTTCAACGGCGGGTGCGCAGGTGAGAGAGTACATGGTCGTCTACACGCCCAACAATTCCAACACCCGCTTGCCGTCAACATCACTCGCACCCGCAAACGCAAGCAGCGTGACGATGGCGAACCCGCAGCCAAAATCAGCAAACTCGAGATCATTGCAGAGACCGATGCCGATCGATACGATACGAAGACGGAAGTGAAGTGCTTCGAGTGTGGTGTGGAAGGAATCGACACGGCCGGCAACATTGGCGAAGTCGTTCAGGGCGTGCTGAAGGCGAACACTTTCGCGCAAGAGCAAGAAGTCAAGGCATGGCAGCTGGAGATGGAGACTTGCGAGCATGTGCTCTGTCTGGAGCAAGAGTCAGGACGTACAATCGCTAGTGGCGACCTAGGACAATGTCAGGGCTGCGAGCTGAAGGAGAACCTCTGGCTCTGTCTGACCTGTGGCAACTTGGGCTGTGGACGACAACAAATGGGCGGCCTACCTGGCAACTCACACGCGCGACTTCACGGTGATGCTACTGGGCATCCGGTGGCTGTGAAGCTTGGGAGTATCAGCGCTGAAGGGAACGCGGACATTTACTGCTACACCTGTGACGAAGAGCGTTTGGATCCTGAGCTGGTGGCCCATCTGGCAAATTGGGGCATCGATCTGACTGGACGTGTCAAGACGGAAAAGACGCTGGGAGAGATGCAGCTGGAGCACAACCTGTCATACGAATTCAGCATGCTTGGGGCGGATGGCAAGCAGCTCAAGCCGATGTTCGGTCCTGGCTTGACTGGACTGAGCAACCTGGGCAACAGCTGCTACCTTGCATCCATCCTGCAGTCACTCTTCGCCATGCCCGAATTCTCCAAGCGATACTTCCGACCTGATGAGCCACTACCACCTCTCACAGAGCCAGCGGCCGATCTCGAAGTCCAACTACGCAAACTCGCGGATGGTCTACTCTCTGGCCGCTACAGCAAGCCGGACTCTCGCATCGCATCTGAGAATCCAGACGAAGTGGCACATCAGAAAGGACTGGCGCCTGCAATGCTCAAACACCTGATTGGGCGAGGCCATGCCGAATTTGGGACTATGCAGCAGCAGGACGCGTTCGAGCTGCTACTCCACCTGCTCAAGCTCATTTCTCGCTCTCAGCAAAGCGCGCGAAGCCAGTACAAGGACATCACCGACCCTGTGGACTCATTCCGATTCTATATGGAGCAGAGATTGCAATGTCTGCAATGCAAGAAGGTGCGCTACCGTCAGGATGAGATGGAGAACATTTCAGTGGCAGTGCCGATCAAGCGACTTCCTCTGGATGTAGACATGACCGGCGACTCAAACGAGAAGAAAGAGCAATTCGAATCAGTCACACTCAAGCAATGTCTTGATGACTTCACCGCACCTGAAGTCGTTGAGCTCACTTGCAATGGCTGCGGGAACAAAGGTTTCACCAAACAAACTCTTTTCAAGACCTTTCCGACCATCCTCGCGGTCAATGCGAGACGCTTTGAGATTGTCAATTGGGTTCCCACCAAACAAGATGTGCCTGTCATCGTTGGTGATGAGATCTTCGACATGGAATCCTATCGCAGCAAGGGCAAACAAGCCGACGAGGAGGCACTTCCAGATGACAAGGCTGCCGGCGCTGGTGGCAGCAGTGCATTCTCGCCGAATGAAGCCGCATTGGAGATGCTGATGAGCATGGGCTTCCCGCGTGTGCGCTGCGAGAAAGCGCTTCATGCCACAGGCAATGCCGACGCAGAGGCAGCGGCTGGCTGGTTGTTTGAGCACATGGATGATGCAGATATTGATTTTCCGATGGATGTCGGGAATGCCGGAGGTGCAAGTGCTGCTAGTGGTGGTGCCATCGACCCAGAAGCGATCGAGAATCTGGGAAATATGGGATTCTCCGCTCCTCAAGCCCGACAGGCATTGAAGGAGACCGGCGGCGACATGGAGCGTGCCGTGGACTGGCTCTTCTCACATCCCGATGCTGTGGGCGACTTTGGCGAAGATGACAATGCTGCTGCTGCTGGGACGTCCGACCCTCCACAACAGATTGAGGTCGAGGACACGAAACTTGCAAAGTTCTCACTGAGCAGTATCGTCTGCCACAAGGGCTCTAGCATCCATGCGGGACACTATGTGGCGTTTGTGAAGAAGGACGAAGGCTGGGTTTTGTTCAATGATGAGAAGGTTGCATTAGGCGGAGATGTCGACGAGATGAAGAAGTTTGCATACGTCTACTTCTTCAGAAGAGAGGGCGCGTGATTTCGATGATGACGACAGCAACGATGACACATGAGACGACGATTTGTGGTGGTGAGCGTGGATTTGCATGGCATGGAGACGGGACAATGGGCTGCATGGGAGGTTGCCTTGCTTGTTGCATAAATTCGCATTGCCTTGCGTGGTAGGAGAGAAGTCGCTGTCCCAGTCACGGAGTCTGATGCTCTGGCTGACATCCATTACAAAATAGAAGTAACCCTCGCTAGAAGCAGTCTCGCACCAATGTCTGTGATCATTAGGTCGCCAAGACATCGTCGTTCATCGCCCATGCTCATTGCAACCAAAGCACAGCCGCGGAGTTTCTATTTATGCGAGGCCTTGTAATCTTGGCGTCCGACTGCAGCGTCCAGCAGAAGTTATCAAGCACATGATCAGACACGCATCTTGTCAGCCCAGCCTCGAAAGCCTCGAACCTCACGTCATCCTCTTGGTGCTCAGCGCTGACATGAAGTTCCGGACAAGGATTCGTCCTCTTGGCTTTCCTCTCCAATCCCTGGAAGATCCCTCGAGGCTTAGGATGACAAGCACCGTCACAACCAATGGCACATCGCTTTGTTGGCGACAACGTGTCGACGTGTGGCTGCATTGCAGGTGATCGATAGGATGACCCCCGCCAGCGATTTCCAGCTGCCGCGAAACTGGGATGTCCATCACTCACCTCACCCGACCGTGTGGTGCACTGCCAGACTTGGCGTATACGTGAACAGTTTCGGCTCCGGCGGCTGCGGACGTGACAGTCTGAGCGTTGTCGTGGCCGCGATGGTCGCAAGGCTTGGAAGTCGTGTTTCATGCCCTTCGCCAGCTGTACTGCTTCGCGGCGTGCGTCACCGTGGTGAGTTGTGGTAGGGATGGAAGAGATCGTCGTGTCGTCCATAAGGGAGCATAAGTACATCGAAGAGCGACGGTCGTTTTATTGCTCCATTTCCATCGACTCCAGCAACATCAGACATTAAGGCTTCACAAAATCTCTCGCTTTTCAACAATACCTGTTTCATAACAAATTCAACATGGCTATCAAGGGCGGTCTGTTACGTCTGGTCAAGATCGGCTGCTACCTCGTAGCCTTCTGCTGTGCAACGGTCATCACCGGAGCCTTTGCCTGGGTGAGTCTACCACACAAAGCACAAACAACCGTGAACAACCTCTGACAAATATCCCAGTTCTGCGTCGACCGCGACGAATTCGAAGACCGCAACCTCGCATCCCTCGTCATCGGAGCCGTCACCATGCTCTACACCCTCGTCGCCGCGCTCTTCACCTGCTGCACCGCCGGCATCTCCTTCTTCGCTGTCATCAGCATCTTCCTGGACATCGTCTTCGCGGCCTTGATGATCGCCGTGGCCGCCATCAATAGCTCTGCAACGAATGGCTGCGACAGACGGCCGTATCCTCGCATCATCTACAGAGGATCTCGGCTCATGGATTGCGAACTCTTCGTGGCTGCTTTCGCCGTGGCCATCGTTGCGATATTCATGTTCATTGTGACTGCGGTCACTCAGGTGCTCATTCGAGGACACAGCCGAAAGACTCATGTCAGCAAGGGTGAGTTTGTTGGAAGACTTGACATGGCTTGATTGAGACTGACGGGTTGCAGCTTAAATCGGCGCCTTCCAACGACATCATGAAAGGAACGACCAGAGGACGAAACGGCGGCAACATGCAATGTACATCATCATGGAGTTTATTGAAGACATCGCAGTGCAGGAGTTATCAGGGCAGACCGGGAGTCAGTGCAAGCAAGCATCGTTCGCATTAGAATTAAAGTAATGATATGATCTTTGTATCACAAGAACAAAGATCACCCAAATCTCACCATTCACGGCATTCCCGCCCTCACATTATCCCACTTGCTATACGGATAGCTCAGCACGTTCTGCGTCGTGTCTCTCTGCGTGATGACATTTGTGAATGCCGCGATCGAGCTCCTCGAATCGGTGACGGCAAAGTCACCGTTTCCTTCCCACCACATGCCTCCGCCCAGACCTCTGCTTGTAACATAGTTGGCTTTGGCTCGGGTGATTTGAGGCGTGTCGAAGGAGATGAGCATTTTGGAGCTGCTGTCGTAGCTCCATGATGCGATGGCTTGTGCATCGGTGTAAATTTTGAAGGTGCTGCTTGAGCCGGATGCTGGAATTGCCTATGTCGTGAGTTAGTCACTGCGTGTAACATTGAGAATGATGTCAAACGTCTCGAGCATACCTTGTAATCCCAAATACCAGCCTCCCACGACCCAGTACTCCCAGTCCCGCTGAAAGCCTTGCCAGGAGCGGTGGCCTGCGCGAATTGCCTTCCGTAAAGCGGCATTCCCAAGATCATCTTCCTTGCACTCGCACCCTTGGCGATGTACTGCTTGATCACATAGTCGGAGTTGAACGGCGTGCTGGCGGAGTTGGAAGTGTTGACAAAGAGATTCGCTTGGTGACCGACGACTTTGTCCCATGGTCCAGAGTAGTCGTACGCCATGAGGTTCCACATATCCAGTACGGAATTGAGCGCCGTGATGTTGAGCAAATTGTATTTGTCTGGACCCGCAGACACGGCGGCTGTCAGGAGGAATTGAGGCGCGCCGGAGAGCTGCTTCGAGTAGCTGCTCAGTTGTGCCCGCACGGTTTGCATTAGTCTGAGATAGTTGGCGGCTTGCGTGCTGTCGCTGGGGAATTCCCAGTCGATGTCCAGCCCATCGAAGCCGTGGTGCATCAAGAGCTGGACGGCAGATTGTGCGAACTTCGCGCGACCTGAAGCCGTGCTGGCGGGGCCTGCGAAGTTGGGGCTGTAGCTCGCGCCTCCAATGCTCAGCAATGTCTTCAACTGTCGGTTGTTCTTCTTCAGCTTGTAGAGGCTGGCTAGTGACCCATAGAGGTTCTTCGTATCGCCGGAAGGACGGCCCCTGTCAATATCCGCCCAGTTGTCGCTGAGGTAGACCTCGCCGGTCGTGGCATTGACGTTGGCAAAGGAGTAGAGGACGTGGGTCAATTTCGAGGCTGGCAAGTTTTCGATCTGGTAGTTGCGGGCGTAGATGTCCTGACAAACTGTTAGCAATCATCTTTCGTGGTATTAGGGATTTCAAAAACGTGCCCAATTGGGATAGTAGAGCGTTGTTTTGTACGATGTATAGCTGTCGGCACGGGCTTGCTTCGTACTGCGTGGTATCAAGCCTCCGAGTAGGCTCCCAAGCGATCCTTCCAAGAAGCCTCCGAGGGCTTTGACTGCTTCGAGAGGGATAGCCGCGGAGACCAGACCAGTGCGAGCTTGTGTCGCATTGTTGTAGTTGGTTTGAGGCACATTGCTGAGAGCTTGCAAAGGATTGACCTGCGCAGAAGTAGGGGACGCCAGAAGCAGCGCCGCAGTCGCGACTTGACTGAAAAGAGTGAAAAGCATGCTGGAAACGAATGTGTCGTGCAAAAGAAGGAAGAAACGACGTTGCGTTAGCGATGTATACTTCTGAGCGTCCCGCCTACCTCCTCGTGGTATCTATAGTCGGTATTCCACGTTGCCGGGCTCAAATTAGAAAACGCCACTGTCCGCAGCATTTTGCTGAGGAATGTAACATTCAACCAATCCCGACGACTGATGGCCAGACCCTCAGCCGCTCGAGGATTATAGCGTAAACGCTGGCCGCCGAGGTGTTCATTGGGCTGAAGTCTGGAAGAGGTGCTGTCGTGATCTCTTGAGGGTTTCGCCAGCAGATCTCACATCGCCTCGACCATAACAACTCCATCACGAACAGCGTAGCACAGCGTGACAGCTTGACAGCATCAAGAGACGCTCCGAGGTCGTTGGACCGTGATCGCAAGTGGGCTAACCATTTCCAGTGGCGAGACGGCGGGCGCGCGATGCCCTCCAAGACGACAAAGATTGGTTCTCGCCCGGTGGCAGGACCCTGAGGCGTGCTCGATCGTCCGCTAGTGAGCGCCAATGGAGCCAAGTTCCCATGTGTTTTTGTCTTGCACTCTCAGCACCAGATGCTCTGCTGAAGGTTGGAATGTATGTCCATCCCGCGAGTCTCCAGGACCGGAGCGACCTTCAACACAGAGTCTTGCTCGGGTTCCATGAACATCATTTTGAAGGCCGACGGTGACGGCATGTAGGCCGAGCAAGTCCAGCATGCCAGACGCAATGCAGAAATTCTTTCGAGTGTATGCTCCAAGAGCTAAGAGGACTGTGAGATAGCAGTCACAGTCGTAGGCGTCGTGCAGAAGCATGCAGCGTCCAGACCATCGCACGTTGAAAGGCTCAGACGAGATGGTGTGCATCAATGGGAGGAAAATCGGAAGAAGCCTGAAATCGGAGTATGTCAGGATTGTCGCCTGAGGCAGTCAGCGCTTAGTCACCGGCCATTGATTCCAGGAAACCCCTGTGCTTGTCTCTTGACTCTTCCTCTGATTCCTCTCCCCTCTTGGACCAGGATCTCTAAGACCCGCTGCGGATTCTGCGCCATCCCCGCGACCGTCAGAGCGTCGATCGTCGTGGAGAAGCCGGAGCACACAGACGGCCCATGATGACATGGTGCCTGCTGAGATCGAACTGGCCAGGTCCTTGGGCGATGGACGGAGACTGTGGTCGGTCTTTCGGATCAGCGTGACTTCCGACAAATTCGCATCATCTCTCCAGTGCGGGGAAAATGTCCGCTTCGGGCCCATGATCTGCTTCGTCGGAAGGAGCGTAAAGAGCAGGAGCCGGGCTAGCGGTGTCGATCTGGCTTCGAGGAAAAATGTCGCTGTTTCTTCGTCAAGTTCGGCACTTTCATAGCGACTGGGGTGGAGAATGCTGTGAAAGCGACGAAGTCCCGGGCGCGAATGTTGAGCGGTGAATGAAATGCTCCGGACCATCGCTGCGAATTCTTTGCCATCAAGGTCGACCTTCTCATCGTTGCATTTGTTCCTTCTGTGCTTCGCCAACCTATTCCGGGTCATGCATGGGACCGCTGGAAACTATCCATGTCGATCACATACCAAGACGTGGCTCTCGAGCCTAAGTCGCTCGCTCGCTCGCTCTGAGGCCTTTGCGGCGGCGACGTTCAGTCTAAGAGAATAGCCGTATTTGCCGCGACGATCGAAAGAATGGTCTTGTGTATACATAAGAAAGCAGACGTACTTCTCCTGCCCGACCTTCACCCAAGTCCTCAAAATCGACACCAAAGATGCTCTCAATCGTCCTCTCTCTCGCCGGGCTGACGACTGCCCAGCTGTTTGTCGGAGGATCATCTCCCATCGTCGACACTGGCTACGCACGCTTTCAAGGCAGACGAGACGAAGTCACGAAGACAGACAACTACCTCGGAATTCCATACGCCCATGCACCTCGATTTGACCACGCACGGATCTTCGACGATCAGTTGAGCGGCGTTCAACAAGCGACGCAGTATGGCGATGCCTGCCCTCAGCACCTTTTGAATCCTAGCATCCTGGCGCCGGATGTTGGAGAGGTACGTTGCATGCATGTGTCGTGGCATGAGACACGCTGACCATCCTACTTCGACTTGCAGGTTGGAGAGGCCATCAGCTATGTCGAGGCTCTTCCCTTTGCCCAGAAAGCCACGAAGCAGTCCGAGGACTGCCTTTCGATCAATGTGCAGAGGCCGAAAGATCAGAGTCTTAAGGATCTGCCAGTCGTTGTCTGGATCCATGGAGGTGGCTTCGAAGTCGGGGCATCGGGTGCGCTCGGTGTCGATGGGACGGTGAGTAGCAACGATGTCGTTACGCTGAAGAGGCTATGCTGATGCCTCTTTGTACAGACAGCACTGCCTGGAGTCTTCTACCAAGGTGCCAGCATCGTGCAACGATCGTTGTCGATGGGCAAGCCAGTACTCTTCACTTCGATCAACTATCGCCTGCACCATTTTGGCTTCACTGCCTCGAGGGAGTTCGAAAACGAGGGTCTCTTGAACCTTGGTAAGAGCTGAAGACATGTCACATCACTCGACATGTGTCATTTTCCGGGCGAATTCGTAATTCAGAACCTTTGGCTAACTTGAAGCTCCCCCATCTAGGCCTGGAAGACCAGCGTGTTGCCCTCAGATGGATACAAAAGAACATTAAGGCTTTCGGCGGTGACCCGTCGAAGGTCACAATCATGGGAGAGAGCGCCGGCTCTTGGTATGTCAATAGAAGGACACAAGTATGGAAGATGAAAGCCGATGCTAACGAGTTTTTGTTCAGGTCGGTCACCGCGCATATGCTGGTGAACGATGGCGACAACGAAGGTCTGTTCCGTGGTGCCGTCGGTATTTCTGGAGGACCCTTGAGGGTCGATGGCCCCGAAAGACAACAGGCACTCTTCAACGACATGGTCTCCTACGTTGGATGCGACGGAGCCTCGGACAAGATTGCATGCCTTCGCCAGGCTCCATACGACAAGATCTTCGCTCACGCCAACACCGTCAACAACTTCTTCGGCTTTAGAAGTCTTGCTTCCGCCTGGACTCTTCGTCCAGATGGCAAGTTCCTCACGGATTCTCCCGACAGGCTTGTTGCACAAGGAAAAATCGCCAACGTCCCGATCATGTACGGCGACATGGAGAACGAAGGCACACTGTTCTCGCTCATCAACCAGCTCAATATCACGACTACTGAATTGGTCAAGGACTACTTCAAAACGTACTGGTGGCCCAAAGTCACCGAGACTCAGCTGGACCGCTTGATGGACCTCTATCCCGTCGACGTCGACAACTTCCCGGCTGATGGTCTACCACAGTACAAGCGTCTCTCTGCTCTGATTGGCGACTACTCCTTCGAAGCTCAGCGTCGCTCCCTCCTTGCCAAGGTGACCGCCAACAAGTGGAATTACTACACCAAATTTTCGATCCCATTGTCCGTGGCTGGGGACACAATCTTGGGCAAGCTTCTTGCTGGATTGAAGCTCACTGCGACCCCGGTGCTCGGCAGCTTTCATGCGAGTGACGTCTTCGTGAGTACCACTGAAGGCTGATAGGATCGCAGGCTTGACTTTGGCGTGTCTTGCGCGGACCCAGACCTATTTCCGAAAGTTTTGTGACGTTTGCTGACCGTTTCTTGCCCTTTCATCTAGTTCTACTTCTTCGGCACGATCCCAGACACCGTCTCGTTGAACACCAGACATCTGCAAGGCTCTTTGGTTTCGTTCATTCACGATCTCGACCCGAACCACGATGAAATCCCAAATTGGCCGCAGTGGAGCAGTGGCAGCCTGGACACCATGCACTTCAGAGAGGAGGGCCTGGAACTGATCAAAGATAACTACAGAGCGGAGGGAATGGCTTACATCAACGAGATTGGAGATTCCATCCGTATCTGAGTGAGATGTCACAAGCTTTGAAAGCGTTCAAAGCTAGTGACACCACTTCGGGAAGGAACAGCTGTGTAATCACTTCCGTTCGAGATATGCAATGAGATTCCGTGCTGATCTGTTATGTCTGTTGCATGCAACGCCTTCTCCCAAAAGCAAAATCCCAAAACGCCATTGTGCAGCAGCCCTGTCAAGCGGAAAATGGGTCGACAAGGCTGGTATTACTCTTCTAGCTCCCGGGACCAGCATCACCCTCCGAAGCCGCCTCCGCTTTTGCCTTCACCAGTTTCGCATTCGACTTCGCCTTCGCTTTCACCTTCGCCTCCATCTCCTCTTCCGTATCCGTCTCATTGTCCGTACCCATCTCCTGCTCCATGTCCTTTCTATGCTGATGCCGGGCGGTCACCCGTTTTAGGAGCACCCCGAGGAACATGATGAATCCACGAAGATCGACCAAGTACTCCGCATGCTTGATGGCCGACGACTCACCCGCGCTGATCTTCTCCTCGAGTAGACTGTAGAATGCCAGGTTATTTGCGACAATACCTGCCTTGTGGTAAGGGATCTCATCGAATGACGGGAATTTCGTGTCCGGACGCAGCTTTTCGATGCGTTGATCGACGACGGCCTCGAAATTGCCCTTTCTTGCGGCCTGATCAACTGGTCTGGGATTTTCTTTGCCTGAGCCTTTCTTCGCTAAAGCCGTTGAGGCGAGAAGTTGCTGCGGATCCGTGTCAGTTGTTCAGCTTCTTCGCATGCGTTGATGGACGTCGAACACGACAATACTCACAGCTGCGTGTTCCGGAGCTTCCGTGAAGTTACCTCGCTCATCCTCATTCGTGAGTCTACGGCGTTTGCGGTCGCGTATAGTGGGAGACCTGAGATCGAGATCGGAGTCTTTCACGGGAGTGGAGGCCTCTTGCGGCTGCTTCGGTTTCATAGCGTCTCCTTTTGGCTCGCTACAGTGCACGATGTCCCGGCCATCGCTCTCTGAATCGTCTTTTTCGAATCAGCGGTGCGTCGAGAGAATGATGAGCATTACGATACCTCAAGATTCCTAACTCTGTTCCTTCTTGGTCGAACGCTTCTTGGCTGGGGCTTTGTTGGCTGGAGTTTCGTCGGTTGGAGAGTCGACAACAAGCTCATATCCGGGAACTTTCTTCACTGGCTGGATCCTGCGTGCGATGCCCTTCCTCTGAGGTGCTTCCCACTTAGGCTTGCGCCCTGTAGGCTTGACGTCCATGTCTTTTGTGGAGGTGTTGGAAAGGAAAAAAGTAGACGACCGTGGGAGGAGAGGATTGGAGCTCTTTTGGAGCGATCTCAAAAGGAAGAAAGGTGACGAACGGGAATCAGTACCCAGCGTGTCGTTGAACTGCATCGTCTTGACTTTCGAAGTTTCGCCCATCGACGACACCCGACCGCCGCGAGGTCACAAAACAGCCGTGAATCACTTCAGCGGCAGGCCCTCTTCACCCGCATGTCCAACAGCCATTCTCGCCGCGTCTGCCTGGTGCGAGACTGCATTGTTCAACCCACTCTGTGCGCGAGTGATCATGTCACTCGCTTGAACATGCCCTGCCGTTACTTGTTCTGAGATGGCTGTCCTGGCGGTGTGCTGGAGGTCCTGTCCGAGAGCTTCCACATCTCGTACCGTAGCATTGAGCTGCTTGTTGAATTCTTGCTTCTTGTCGTCGACCATACGGCGTCCAGTAGTTTCCATGTCCTTCTCCATGTGTCTGGTAACTCGGTTAGCAAGATTTGGGATCAGAGTCAGGCGGACCTTACGAAATGTCCTTCAGCTTTTCTTCCAGAATGCTTTTCAGACCTCTAGCATCCGCCATGAGGTTCGAAACTGTCCCTTGTACTTTGTGAATCGTATCGCTTGCTTCGGCTTCCTTCTCGTTCCATCGTTTGCTCATCATATCCGCATTCAACGTCGGATGGGGCTGAACGGCGACTGGTCTTCCCAGCTGCGTCACGCTGACGAAACGATCGGGTCTGTTGGCTTCGATGTCTGCACGAAGCGTGTCGTACATCGTTCGGATCTTCTCCACCTCTTCAAGAACGTTCAGTCCGTGGCTTGTGTAGGAGAAATCCCGCTCCCGCTGCTCGATATACTCCCTTATCTTTGCCCATTCGTGCTGATAGTATTTGACGCGGAAGGGAAGGCCGCTGCCTTTTATGTAAGTCAAGAAGCCAGCGATGCATGTGTTGACTGCGCCGAAAGCTGTAACCTGAAAACCGTCAAATTTGGACTTTTGTCAGCTGAGATGATGCATACTGCCTTATTGCTCGCTGATGCAGCACCCAGTGCCGTAAGAGCAGCGGCAACGATGATCTGTAATCCATAACAGAAATTGATCAACCTAGCAGACGACTTGTAATTCCGTTTGGCTTTGATCTCGCATTCGCAGACGGTGCTGTATATGCCAATATTGGGGGCCGGCCTCTCCAACGTGGATGCCTCCGGAAGTCGATTCGCTTTGAAGCCATGCTTGGAGGTATACGATTTGTCCTGCCAGACTGTGAGGATGTGTCCAGTCAGCTTCACATCAAAACAGCGAGTACTCAGCTCGGAATCGCTTACTGCCAACGAGCAGACGAAAGTCATATAGCTGCGAGTTCGGCTCGATCAAGGGAGCAATAGAAGGCTTGTGTACAGTTTCTGGTTGCTGTTGTTCCGTGTCGAAGCCCATCTGGGAAGGATGTCGAAACTCTGCGAATGCATGCCTTGCTCGGCCGACAAAGTCCAGAGTAGCGTCCATGGCGTGCCAGTCGAGGGCGGTGTGCTAGCGAGGAGATGACTTGGAATAGGTGAGACGATCTGGAGAGGCGAGCGGGCATCTTGGTGGCAGCTGCGAGCTTCAAGTATCTCACGCAACGGCGTTGAGCCGATGTACGCGACGAGCTGAAGTCAATGCAAGCCACCATGCACATGACAGCTGATCTTTCGTGGCGCTATAGCAGCGGCGTGGCGCCAGCTGAAGACCATCACCTGCAATTGTTTCGCTTCTGGCGGGGAAATATGCATGTTACGCGGCGAATCACAATGGAGCAGACCGGTTCACTTGATCCTCGTTTACAAAAGAGCTGCAACCTCCACGGCGACTCCGAGCGCCATAGTGTGCTCGTTCGGCCTCGAGCGAGAGGCCAACAAGCTTGCACTGTAATGCTGTCAGAATGAAGGCTTCGTTGTGTGCATGAAACCAGAGGATCTGGCACGGCGATGAGCGCGCTGTTTGCTTCGACGATAGTAGAACACGCATCATTGAGACCATTACGCTGTCATCATTCGTATCTGTCGCTAGTAAATGTATACAAACTGCATAGATGTCAGCAAATGCAGATCAAGATATGGGCTCGGAACTCACTTCGTCGTTCTGCCTGTCTGTCAGGTCTTCAAAGGCGTGGTCACCAAGTCTCGCCTGTCCAGCAGACGTTTCTGTGTCGAGTTTCTCGTCTGCATTGTGGTATTCGTCCTTCATGCTCCAGTCGGTGATCTCAGCTGGCTTGCCGTTTTTGACTCTCTTCCGCGATTGCAGCTTGTTCAAAAACATGAGGTTGAACACTTGAATGATGATCACCGCCGCAAGAGCCACGAACAAGCCTAGCACGGCTCGGACACCAGGCTTGTATTCCGGCGCATCGTTGCTGTTGAACAGAAGAGGACCGATGATGTTTCCGGCAGAAGAAGCTGCGTTGTAGACGGACATGAGAACACTCTTCTTGGTGGTTCCCGCGGTATTGCCAACAATCCAAGAGACGATAAGCGGATTGCCGCCGAAGAGGAAAGCTAACAAGTAGTAGCCCGCTAGCAGTGCGCCTTGATTGCCATCCGTGTGCTTGATCGTGTATAACATGGCAAGACCGGCAATGACTGGGAGAGTGAGGCAAGTCAGGATGACAGACTTGTTCTTGAATCGTTGCGCGGCCCAGGAAGCGAAGATGATGACGAGAAACTGCATGGCTCCAAAGGGTACGCTCAATAATGCTGTCCGGTACTTGTCGAAACCGAGACCTGAGATGATGAGAGGTCCGAAGATGTTGGTAACACTTGCGCCGCAGTTGAGAAGTAGGGACATCCCGATCCACAAGTACGTTTTGGGCTCAAAAAGCATCTCCCAGACATGCTTCATCTTGAACTCACTGGAGCCAGTACCGGACTGGTTAGCTCGGAGTCTTTCTACCGCCTTTGGCTTTTGTTCCTCTGAGAGGAAGCGAGCTGATGGTATGTCGTTATCGAGCTTCCAGTACACGAATGGCGCCGAAACTACCGTGATCAAGCCAACGAACAGAAAGATGCTACAAACGTCAGCGCATGGCACTCAGTACTCAGTAGTCAGAAATCAGAAAGCCGACTCACAGCTGCCACGACTCGATCAGAGGAGACTTGACGTGGCCTAAGCCAAAAGATAGCAGACTTGCTGCCATACCCGCGATGCCATTCGTGGAGTACCATGCCGCCACACGCATGGGCTGCTCAGCTCTGCGGTACCATTGACTCGTGATGATGGAGAATAAAGGTAGACAACCAGCTTCGAAGAGACCCAGGAAAAATCTTGCTGCGAGCAGTCCGCCGTAGTTGTGACAGGCAGCCTATGCGTTGAAGTCAGCTTTTTCCGGCCGTGCCATTTTCGCATCAGCGCCACATACCATACAAGTCTGCGCAATGCCCCACCCAAGCACAAGACATGGCATAAGAATGCGATGCGGCACTTTCACGATCAGGTACGAGCTGAAAGGCTGCCATCCCAACTGTGCCATGGCAGCGATGGAGCCCACCAGCGAGTACTGTTGGCCGACGAGGCCAGTATCCTCTTTGAGACCGAATGTGGCGCCATAGCCCAGCACACTTTTGTCGATGATCTGGAGGAAGTATACCCACACGAGGATCACCAGAATTACCTTGTCCGTCGAACGTCGGATTTGTTTGTTCTGAGTGGCGTTTGTCAGCCAGCTCGTATCGCCGAACGGAGACATGCTCGCTCACCTCTTCATCGGTCAAGCTGACCCTCTCATCTCCAAGCAATGCAAGCGCGCGATCTCCGTGTTTCAGAGCATTTGCATCTCGTCCTGAAGCTACGCTGAGCTTCCGCTCGGTCGCGGGTTGGTCTCCTTCAATGCAATCGACGCCGCCGTTCTTGCCAGACATCTTGAACTCGTTGAGCATGAAGCGAAGACTGCCAACGCATTTCTGCGCGGCAGCGAAGCAGGTTTATAACTCGCTCAGGCGAGATCCCGGCGAAGGGATTGTTCATGCAAGATGGAGGGTCGAAGACAAGGATGATCGGTGGAGTAAGGCTGGGCCGCCTGGGCGGGAGGTGACGCCGCTGTCGATCCTCCGCTTGTGCCTCCGCTTTTTGGCTGCACGTGGCCTCGATCGCTTGCACAGGACCCTCTTTTGGTGAGGGGAACGGCATTCGACGGGCATTGTCGTGGTGTATTGCATGCCACCGGCAGTTCTCGAGACGGTGTCGAGATCATCAATACTAGCGACAGCTGTTGCACAAAATTAGTGGTTGCAGGGATGGTAGGTCTTGGTTGAATGTAATGTGATCCCTCTATTGACCTCACGCCGCATCTCCACCGCTATTTGCGCCAGCGCATCGCGCCGTATGAGTGTAGCATCCGCACTCTCTGCAGAGGAGTAAAGTCGCTCAAGCAGCGGTCATCACTGTAATCCATATAGTTGTACGTTGCATCGAGGCCTGGATCTCCCGAGCAGGTATCTCGGTGTGCTGGGCAGCCGTCTGTGGCTACTTTCTGCTTCGGCGTGTCCGAGACATAATCGCCCGGTCTATCCACATCGTTAGTACTCTTATCTCATCCGTGCTTGTATATGCAGAAGCTCACCCGTCGCAGCTGTCGCCTTGAAACGTGTGGTAGAGACCGAGCCACTGTAAGGCATATCAGCAAATCGACGTCGAGCTGAATTGGGACCATCTCACATGTCCGGTCTCATGAATGGCCGTGGCTCCCAGATTGTATCTCTCTGTCTCTCCTCCCGGCATCGTTCCGGCGAGTATTGTGCACCCGTCTAGCATGACTTCCTCTTCAGAAGGGCTGTCTCCTGGCATGTAGCAAGTGCCGAGCAGGGTTGACTGAGTAGCTCGACCGAGATCGCTCAAGAAGTAGAGATCGAGCTCGCCGTAGTTGTGACCCTTCTTCAAGAGCGACTTGTACTCAAGCTCAAAGTCATCATCATCATGAGTTGCCCAGATGTCATTCGTCGTTAGGTCGGCCGAGACCAGGGAGAAGGTGAAGGAAGGCGCGAAAGCCCGATTCATAGCTTCGATCTAACCAAGCGATCAGCGAGAAGACGGCGGACAGTATCTCGACACCTTACCTGCTCATTGACCATTGATATAGGGTATATGTCGTTCTTTTCCGTTGTGGTGATGACATGAACGTATGTGTTGATCTGGAATGACTGTGGGTTCCGTGCATCTATGCGCTTTGTATTGAAATCGTCGTTGAATTGAGCATGGAGGGCAGAAGAGTTCCTGCCTCTTCCTTTGCCTTTGCAAGGTATGATCTCTTGTGCCGAAATGAGTAAAAGAATGGACAGGCACGCCAAAAGAGTGTAAGGATGATGAAACATCGCCATGGAAGGAAACGAAAGAAAGCAGCCTGGCAGACTCAAGATTCCTGCATCATCTACGAGGGTACTTAACCTGACATGCAGTACGGACTCACTGTGTTACACTTCCAAATTTTCGTATGCCCAGCATCCTGAGACAGCCTCCGAGATGTTTCTGACAGACGGCGCTATGCAAGCAGCGCAGAGTGGTTGCGGCCGTATAGCAGCGCTCTCGGCGCTTGGAGGATGTCCAATCAGTGAGGAAACGCCGTGCGCAGCTGAGCCTCGAGTGGGTCGGGCATGAAACAATGGCACAATGCGACATTCTCGGCTGAACCAGAGACTTTGTCGCACTGTGACATGAGATTGCTTGAGATAGTCCTCGGCGGTGGCCATGTGATTGGCCTCGCTCGGGAAAGTTGACTTGTCGCGATTCCAAACATGGCCAGCGATTTTCGGACACTGTCAACCAGATCGAGCGATACCCACAGGATCAGGCTGCAGTCAGCCGGCGTTTACCCTCCGGCGTGCGCCAGAGTGAGATGCCACAGGACGACGGACGTGTGAGAGTGTGTTCGCAGGCGCAGTAAATACTGTAGCGAGTTGTGCTACCGACCATGCGGGAATGAAGTCGTGGTCGTACCCATCGCATGAATTTCTATTTCGAATGAGGTGGAATAAGCGTCGCAGAGATGACAATGATGATGATGATGATGGAGAAGAAGAAGAAGGAGAAGAATCGAAATGTGAAGGTCGAGACGGCGTGCGTCGACCAGGCTGCATTTCTCAGAACGGGCGCCTGCCTTCCAACACCACCACCACTATAAGGTACCTCCAACGACATTAGCACCCCGGACAAAGTCACCGTATCTGGATCCGGTCGAGTCCATCGATTTGACAAGTCGGGACTGCTATGCGCCTACGACGAGCCATATCGCGCACAATCAGGAGAATGGCCGCAATCAGCACGACGTTCCAGTTTGCCCTGCTCGAGCTACCGACGGAGCTTCTAGTCTCCATCATCGAACAGATTGACAGCATTGATACGCTGCGACGTCTGGCCATTTGCTCAAGACAGCTTCAAAGTCTGGCCGAACCTTTGATCTATCATCATTTGCTCCTCCGCAATGGCAGGAAGACAGAACACATTGTGAGGTCCTTACGTGCTCGCCCGGACCGAGCCATCGCTATTCGAAATCTAGTCATTGCATGCGAGACTGGTGTTCCGCAATCATTTGGACCATCGGGCATCGCGGGCCTGCTGAATCGCGCTCTGCGGCTGGACACACTGTACTTCGAGAGTCCTGAATGCAATTCGGCCAATTTCGAACCCCACGCTCCATGGACATACATGTTTGATCGCATCATCCGTCCATTTCAAGACGCAACGGCGTCTCCAGGCGAATCTCTTCCAGCGCCAAGACCGTTGCAATGTCTGAACCAGCGTGAGTTGCCCGTAAGTAAGATGTTTCATAATGGGCATTGCTGAAGATGATAGTCACAATCCACATGAACGGCGCTTCGTCGCCGTACTGGACAATCGATCAAGGAAGCGCATCGATCTTCCTCCTCCCGGCTTTGGAAACTCTCAAAATCTCATGTGTCATCATCGAAGACTCCTTCAGCAGCACCACACGAGCCAAGTACAGTCCACTCAAGCACCTCGAGCTGGAGGAAGTCTACATTACACTTCAGGGACTCGAAAGTGTGCTGCAGCTTCCAACTGCGCTAGAGACGCTCATACTGCTGGAGAACATGCACAATGCGAATCAATTCCCCATCCGACCATCACCAACATGGAATCGACTCTTCCAGAACAACCCTGGTCCAACGATGAAGTGCATCGACCAGCAGCGTGCATCTCTGAAGTCATTCACCTACGGTACGACAGACAACCCGCCCTTCGATGGAGGTGGGCGGCTGGCCTTGAAGGACCCGACTCCTGTGGACGGCGCATTCGCCGACTTCCCTTTCCTTGAGGAAGTCTGCCTCAACGTTTGGGGAGGATGCATCAGCTTCGAGCGCGCTGTGTTGTCATCCTCGCCACCACCGAATCTGAAGAAGCTCGCATACGTGGGAAGCCGACCATTTAGCAGCAAAACCGCAAGTGCCGCAGAAGCGCAGGAGGCATCTTCGCCGTTGAGTCAAGTTCCCTTTCTACGAGCACCCGCCTCCTCCTTTCCGCTTGGACTACGCACCATCTGCATGTCATATTCAAGGCCACCTCTGAGTTCGTTCCATTCGACCAGTCTCCTCGGCCGGACGATCAAGGCGGTAGACGCAGAATTGCGCAAAATCGGAGACATTGATCTTGAGGTTACCGCTTTCGAGTACAACCGGTACTTCCCTCCCTTCCTTTATGGAGAACCCACACCGAAGGAGATCGGCATCTTTCGTGATGGTCGTTTCCAAGAGGACTTCCAGACGTATTGGAATGAGGATGGTGATTCTGACGGCGAGTCTGAGGGTGATCTCGATTCGAGCTACAACGACGTGTTTGGAAGCGATTCAGATTGAGAGATGCGTAGGGGCAGCAGCAGAGTGAGCGCTGTGCAAAGAGAAAGACATGCTCCTGCGACTGGTCGAGTGTTGTTTCCGTCGAGCGTGATATACCTATATATGATGATCGACGGGCCGACTTCTCGATTCGGAAAGCTTGCCGCTTGATGAATCTCCACGACCGAGGCTCGTGATCAGCTCGTATACATGAACCACCTCGTACACCTGCGTCTGCAGTCATCAAATATGCAGTGTTACATGATGGATTCCTGTCTTATGCTGAGCTACAAGGCGTAGCTAGTAATCTTCTCGTCTGACCGCAATCTGCCATCACCAGAAATCTGACACCAGAATCGGATCGCCACGCTGAGAACGACAGACCATCGCCAGCATGGAGCAGCATCGTGTTTCATCATCGCCGATACTCACCACAGCTGCCTGCCTGCTTCTAGCATTTTTCACCTACTCCTTCGTCGCCGCGACATTCTCAACCACAGCCCGCTTCTGGCGGCGTCAAACATGGGTTGGAGACCGCAAAGGCCTGTTCTCACGCTTGCGAACGAGCATCTCTTCCATTACCGGCAGCAGGGCGATGGTCAAGGACGGCTATGATCGATTGTCCAAAAATGGACAGCCATTTGCTCTGCAGCAATTTGCCAATCCGTCGGTTCTGCTCCTCCCACCGGAGAAGATCTCCCAGCTTCTGCAGAAGTCCGACGATGAAATTGACTTGTTGAAGACTTTGCAGGAGACGCTTGCTATGCGTTGGACTGGCGATATGGATTTGGCTGAGGATCCGATTCACATTCAGTATCAGAGCCTCTTGAGACCTCCTGTCTAGACATTTGCTGACTTTATTCGCCAACAGAGTGGTGCGGCGTCAATTGACGCACAAATTGCCTCTGCTTACAGCGGACGTGCACGCGGAGTTGGTTCTGGGGTTCGAGGATCAGTGGAAAACATCGACAGAATGGACAGCGGTACCGGCTGCAAAGTCGTGCGCTAATGTCATCAGCAGAGCAGCGAACCGGGTGTTCAGCGGCACTGAGCTGTGTAAGTGTCGGTCGTCTTCTTCAAGCTGATGCCTGTGACTGACAGGTGCTACAGGCAGAAACCAGGAGTTCCTGGACGCTTGCCGGTCGTTCGGAGAGGGAGTGTTCATGGCGGCTGGTGTCATCAACATGATTCCGACATGGCTCAGATGGGCTCTTTCTCCTCTGATCACATCTCGCAATGCTCGGAATATGGCAATTTGCAAAAGAATAGGCGTTCCTGTTGTGAAGAAGCGGATTGAGGAATACAAGAGCGGAGCAGAGCCCAGGGTCAGTCATGTGAGACAAACCCGGGAGATGTGAGCTGACAGTCCTTCAGAACGACGCTTTGCAGTGGGTCATTGAGGAGAGTCTCAAGAGATCAGATCTCAAAGAGCACGATCCTGTGCGTATTTGCAGACGAATCGTCAGGTTGAACATGTATGTCTCCTTGAAAACACTGTGCGCCGCAGACTAACGCTAGTCCAGGGTCGCCATCCATACGACGACCATCTCCATCACAAATACCCTTCTCGACTTGTACGGCTCGCCACGGGCGGAGGAGTTCGTAGCCGGACTGCGAGAAGAGGTCGAGCGGGTGCTGAAAGCTCATGGCAACGAGTGGACCAAAGGCGCAGTAAACGACCTCTACCGAATCGACTCGACCATCAAAGAGAGCCTGCGGTGGACCCCACTCAGTCTAGTCGGCTTGACAAGACTGGTGACCAGCAAGGACGGCATCGATCTCGGAGACGACCTGCATGTCCCGCACGGCGTGCTGGTTGCTGCACCCAACGTGGCTATCCACAGTGATGAGAAGCATTACAGCAATCCGGCGGAATATGACGCTTTCCGGTTTGCTCGAAATCGGGAGGATCAGGACGGCAATGTCGTGAAGCAGAAGAGCCAGGGGATTGTGACCACGAATGAATCGTTCTTGACGTTCGGGCATGGTCGTCATGCTTGTCCGGGTCGGTTCTTCGCCTCGCAGGAGATGAAGCTGATGCTGGCGCATATCGTCATGTATTACGACGTCAGGCTTCCGGGTGGGAGGCCGAAGAACTTCGATTTTAAGGGAGCGTCGGTCCCAAGCAGACGGGCAGTCCTTGAGTAAGTGATTCCAGAAAGCTCCTGGTACAAGATTGGATTGTGTGTAAGATTTTGCTAACCGCTGTTCGATCACAGAGTCAAGATAAGAGCTTCATAAGTGCTTTCAAACATCGTTCGAGGGCGCCAGAGATCAGGTCGAAAGATGTCTCATCAACGCAATTCCGTTCAAGTGTCGATGAGTGTTTGTTCTTCACTCGCTCCTTCGTATTCGTCGAAGCATTCGTCCGGATTTCTGCGAAGCCTTGTCCAAAGCACTGACGCTTCAATGATACATGTGAAGAACACGGCAGAGGCGAGTCCGATCCAGAGACCACTGACTCCTAGCCTGGGCGATCCTAGCTCCAGGAATAGCGCCAGTGGCACGCCGTACAAGTATGCTGCACCTAACGTTGTGTACGCAGCGATGGATTGCCATCCGATGCCTCTGACAACGGAATGCGGCCAGAGGACAATGGCGTCGCAGAACAAGAAGACCCCCAGGAATGGAAGATTTACAATGACAATGTCTGCCACTTCCTGGTCGTTGATCAAGAAACGGAGCATGATTGCCACGATCCCAATCCCCAGCGCCACATTAAGGATACCGTTGAATGCAAAGATGGCCGCATACATCTTCATGATTCGAAGTGCAGAGCCGTGGGTAAGGCCGCCTCCGACAAGCTGTCCGATTCGAGTGCTTCCGGCGATCGAGATAGAGAACGGAATGTGCCAGACGAGAGTGGCGGTCGTCGAGAGGAACGTTTGTGCTGCCAGAGGTGCATTGCCGAGATACGTCAGGGCGAATGTGAGAATCTCGAACGATAGCCATTCGGAGAGAGTCATGACGGTGCCGGAAAGTGCCAATCTGCACATCGGACTCCAGTCCTTCGACCACGAAGAGCGGATCTCTTTCGACGTCGGCCAGCATTGCAGCGTTGTGCGGTCGATGAGGAACGCGTAGCCGATGAGAATCAGCGGTCGGATGAGATTGGTCAAGGATGCGGCCAACGCAGCGCCCGCGACCCTCATGTCTGCATATAGGACAAGAGCGTAAGTTAGACCAATGTTGATTGGCAAACAGATCAGGAGACTCCATAGTCCTGCCGTAAATTGTCCTTGCGATTGCCTGCCCCATGGACCGTCAGCAAGTTGCTATGCATCGACGTTCCCGCGCACTACTCACATAAACCTCTTGCCAGCCTCAAAACTAGCATAGCCAGGCAAACCAATGAGGCTGTATCGAAGAAAGCTGCCGGCATGGACCGCCAGCTCTTCTGAGGGTACCAGGCGTCGAAGGATCGCCTCTGAGAACAGCCAAAGTCCGCCGATGGGTATGGCGACCAAATGAACGAAGACCAAGAAGCGGATCATCGCCATCCCGACGTCGCTGAAACGACCGGAGCCGTAGGCCTGCGAGCACAAGGTGTCCAACGCTGTGGCCATGCCTTCGAAGATCGCATATCCGATGATATTGGACTAAAGCCGAAATAGGTCAGTCACTCTGAGCAACGACCGAATGGCTCAGAACCCAACCTACTGTGGTCATACCTAATGAGCATCCTAGGTAGCAAAGAGTATGAGGGTCAGCGACGCTGAGACAACAAAGCGACAGTGTCAAACTCTGATTAGGTGCAGACTTACCAGCAAGCTCATCATTGGAGAGTTGAGAGGCGACCAGTGTTACGATAATGGTAAAGGAGTACTGCAAAAGATAACTCGGTATCAATGGGCCAGAGTATCGTAGTAGCACCTTCAATTCGTCCTGGGTAAACAGTTCCGAGGCATGGGTCCGCGGCCCATCTTTCGACAACCTCGATGAGGAGTCGGTGTTTCGAGTAGCGCTGTCGCCGAGCAGTGGCTGGCGTTCCGTCGTACTCAAGCGGCGGGCGGCCATTGGTGCTGTCTGTCTATCCAGCAGAACCGCAGGGACCAGGGTTTCCGAGGAGCGTTGGCAGACCAGAGCTCATATGGACTCGTTAACGCGCATGGCACGGAACACGGAGAAAAGGCTCGCAAGTCCTCGAAGAACAGCGGACAGTGCCGGCGCCAGTCGAAATAGCGTGGTTGGAGAAGCCGCACACCTCATGCATGGATGTGCTGTCCTCATGCGGCTGACACGAGAAAACCGATTCCGAGTCGGATTGATGACTTCACACTCTTTGGCTGTGCCCGAAATTCGCAGACTGTCGATATCTGTCGAGCTTCTCCATTCTCCTTTTCCTCGTTTCGATCGTCTAGGTCGCAAGTGGTTTTCACGGCAAATATTAGCTTCACTCAAAAGCACGCTAGCGAGATGACGTAACACAACACTTTTCTTCAACGTGGAAGGGAAGGATAAGTAGAACGATACTCGAAGAAGCAATCGATGAACATCGCCTTCGCACCGCAGTCATCAGCCAGAGCAGAAGTGCTGTTCCGCTACTAGCCCATTGCAAGCGAACTGCCGGACGCAGAGCCGGATCAAGCTTATTGGGCCGAAGGCCCTATAATAGTCGACTGCTTTTGAAAAACGGATTAAGGTTTGATTGGCTCACAGCCAAAGTTGAAAACTGCGGCACGTAACCTCGAATCCACGTGATTCCGCTCCGCCGTTCGAAGAAACGTTGCCGCCGGCAGGCAAAGGGGGGTCCTAGGGGGTCTCCCCCTAGAATAGAAAGTCGGAATCTCGAGAATCTTAGTCGCACTATTATAGGTAGGCCTTCGGCCCAACTATTTGAGCAAACGCAGTGCTCCGGCGAAAACTGCAAAGCTTGGCGGTGCAGTTTGAACGGAGCATGGAGAGTAGGCTCGGCGATATGCTTCATCGGAGAGCTTAACTGCGGGCAACGATATCAAGAGGCAATCGTTTCACCATACCTCCGTAATCCCGCTCAAACTACGCCGCATGTGTCTCTCTCCGTGGGCTTAAACTGTGCAGTCTGTGCCAGGGAACGGAGATATGGATATTTCGAGTAGGATGTGTGTCTTGGAGAGGAAGGAACGAAAGTAACGACAAATTCTTCGTCCTTCGAGCTTACACTATACCGACCGAGCGTCTGGCTGCGTGACGCGGTTTGAGCGGAGCCATGGAGGCAGTATCCGAGAACAGGCTTGGCTCTGACAGAGGGTTAGTAGTCGTCCGCAGAGATTCTCATGAGTGCACGCATCTCTTTCGGCATGACCATGGGAGCTTGTTCTGCGCCAGCTGAACGAAGCTGGCAGCTGTCGGCAAACCGAGGTCAACTTTGGCCGCGATTCCCGAACAGAACGGAGCCGCAAGTCGAAAGTGCCATGTCCGCTATACCCGAATTTCGGCATCCATGAGGCACTTTGTCGATGTGGCGTATGTCTAGCATCGACCTCGTCCTGTTCTCTACACAGCAGGAGTCAAGAACGTCTCAGCAGACATGGTATTCAAGAATGATGACAAGCTGGAAATCCCTACGGTGGACATTTTATCGTGGTATTTCTATCCGGGCTCTATCCGCCGCCTAAACTTGTGTCCGCGACTTTGCTAACGCTTCCATCTCTCCCTTCAGGTAGTAAGTCGGCTCCAGCGTGCTGACTGAGCCCTTCTATAACATGCTCGCAGCTTCGACGACACGAAAGTTCCATCAGACAAACCTGTCTATATCGACGCCTTTGATCCCAAACGGCAATACACTCACGGCCAAGCACGAATCACCATTCGAAAGCTCGTAGCTGGTCTTCGAAGAGCGGGTCTGAAACAAGGCGATGTGGTCTGCGTGCATAGCTTCAACAATGTAAGATTTTGTCGTCGACGTTCCACCGCACGGCTCTGATCATTCACAATCCAGATCAACTATCCTGTCCTCGCGAATGGCATCATAGCTGCGGGAGGAATCTACTCTGGCACCAATCCAGCGTACCAACCGTACGAGCTTGCCCACGCCATCAAAGTCGCTCGCATCAAGTTCCTGGTCGTCGAGCCTGAAATCCTCAAGCATGCCCTCGAGGCGGCCAAGGCCAGTAGTCTACCGCAAGAGAACATCTTCATCGGGAACTTCTGTATGGGCCGTGATCGTCCAGAGTCTGGGCGACGAGGTCCCCATATTGACGGGTCCCGCCGAATCTTCCTGCACTGATCGAGCTCGCTCTCATGTGAGACTTCCGGCGTACGGAGAAGCCCTTGATCAGGTTGCCGGTACTCAGCAATGACAGCGACTGTGGTCGATCATGGTTCCAAGTGGACCCATGTGGAGTCAGCGTCTGCTGGCGCAAAACGAAGCCAACCAACTTCGAGCGATCGATGCTCCGATATCCAACTTGATTACCCACTAGCCGGAGAGCTTCGGCTCGGGTTGACCATCATCTCGGCAACCACATCGTCACCATGGTTGATACTGTATGCTGGAGCACGACACAGGATGTCTGTAGGTGTCCCGTTCCTCAAAAGAAGTCTCCACTTCCTCCTATTGATCCCAATCGATAGCAACACCACACTCCGTCCGAGCTCCTTCTCCGCCAGTAGAGGACATGCACATTCTCACGAGTGAATAAATGGCTGATTGGTGTCTCCTGGCGTTCGCAAGTGAGCCAGACTTCGGCGACGTTGGAGCCTTTGATAAGGGCCGCTTTTGCGTCTTTGACGCGGCCATATCTTTCTAAACTTACGCTGATTGTCGAAGAGCTGTTGCCGGCTGTAACAGGTCATTGAAACAGGACTTCGAACTGCCTGAACAACTGAGTCAATGAGCCATTACGAAGCGTGCACTCAAGACGACGACGTACCGACTCGTTCTCGTTGATCATCTCAAAGTCATCCGCGATGTGCTGCACAAGGATGTCGGCGTCGCTCTGCGTGAACGCTTCCATGATCGCAGAAGAGATCTGCTCGAGGTATGAGGCGGTCGACCGATGCTGTTGCAACGGCGCAGTCGTGATTCTTTCGGGATCGCAATCGCCATCGCTTGTAGAGACGGTCGCAGGCGTGGACATGATCTGGCTGGCAAATTCTCGGAATAGTTCAGACAAGCATCACGATGCCTGTAAGGGCGGGGCTGAGGCGAGTGAGACGGTAAGGCTACGGACGACTGGTAGAACAATA